>JASKDV010194297.1:0-11331 GCA_032466395.1 Aegires albopunctatus
TCTTCTTCTTCTTCTTCTTCTTCTTCTTCTTCTTCTTCTTCTTCTTCTTCTTCTGCTTCTTCTTCTTCTTCTTCTTCATCTACCTCTTCTTTTTCTTCTTCTTCTTTTCTTTCTTCTTCTTTTCTTTCTTCTTCTTTTTCGTCTTCTTCTTTTTTCTTCTTCTCCTTCTTCAAATAAACTGAGAAACTCAACTCGGTTGAGTATTACTGTCAATACAGCATTTTAAAAAAACAAACTACTTGAAGTGTTTTACACATGTAACTGTATACATATTAGTATTATGTTCGTATTGTTAGCTAGCTAATTGTATATAGATATTAGTGCTGCTGGATTGGATAAGTATATGGATCTAAGTATTTCATATTGTAGCCTATGTTTAAGAGTATCAACACCTTTGCTACTTCTGACATTTGGATTCAGAATATTCCATTTTTATATCATTCTTTTCATTTCAGCTTTTGATTCTCAGCTGATACAATGGAAATTGGTTCTCTCCTTACCAAAAGCAAAGTATGACGACTCAGAAAAGGAACAAAAATATGTCCAATGGCTGAAAGCCAGACTTTCCCGCAAGAGTGGAAAAGACAAGCAAGAGAAGATGTCAGCATATGAAGTAATACGTTTTTAATGCTGTACTATAAATATGTCATTGTTGTTGGGTTTTTTTTTTTTAATGAAAGTTGAATGCAAATTTTAAGAATACTAAGATTTTCAATTCAGAACTATCTGGTATCCAAAAAGTAATGTAAACAATCCCTCCAAATTTTATTTTTTAAACATAAAAGAGGCAGCGAAGGTTGTCAACAAGAAGTAATAGCTTGTAAGACAACGATGTTGAAATTTCTTTCATTCGAGCATGACTTTGTAAACATTATATATTTGATCAACTTGCCGTCTTTTACAAGTTTATTTACCATTTACATTCTATGCCCTGTCAGAGTTCATATAGGTGGTATATTTACTGTCACTCGTTTTGACTTCTTCTGTTAGAGAAATATTAAAAACCCTTTAAACCTTAGGCTTTGATTTCTGCCGAGCAAAGGCAAACCGACGTAACTCAACTTTTTTCAATTCCGAGAAAAATGCCAAAGAAAACGTTCAAAATTGCGCGTGTCAAAAGAAATGAATGCGTTATTTCAGAACATTTAAAATACCATTTCTAATGCAGATACGCTGCTCTGCTTTTGACACATAATGAAAATGGGTACGATAAATCCAATGAAACGAATAGATGCCAAAACTCGGTTTTTGGAGATACGTTGCTGATGCTTTGCCTTTACTCGGCAGAATTATAAATGTTTGTTGATGAGAATGTGTAGAGATAAAAGTCAAACTGACATATCGTCACGGTCGCAAGTGCTGCGCTTAAGTCTAATTCTCAGATTTTGGACTTACGCATTATGCTTGCAACAATGACGATATATTGTGTTTTTTTAAATCTGTGTAACCCTTTAAAAGAAATACTTTCTCTCCCTCTCTCTCTCTCTCTCCCCCTCTTTCTATTTTTGTCCTCAAGGGAGAAATTCTAAGTCAATACAACATGCAACTACACCACAAGGGGAAAACTTCTTTGAAGAAGTCAGACGACCCGACCTTGAAGTTTTGTTTGAGGTGTTTCCACGGTCACTGGACTGACTCCCAATTGCCTGATATCAAGAAAAGAAGTCTGCTGAAGGGAACCTGTGGATTTATTTTTGTAACGCATACCGCTGAACAGTTGTTGGACCAAGAGGTAATTATATATGTTTTGTGAATTTAACGGCATGCGAAATACTTTTTATTGGTTCTTGCTCTGGTCCATCTCTCTATACAGTCTGGTCTCTCTAATCCGAACACATCCGTTCCAAGCAATTTGTATTACAGAATTTTCTGGATTAGGGAATGCTTTGTCTGTGAAATAATATTATTACTATCAAACTAACAGAGTATGCATTTTCTTGTTTCTCATTATTGTCATCCTCTCTTTCATCATCAGGCCCTATGGAAAAAAGAATGCAAACGTTTGCATCAACTCTTCGTGGAGAAATCCAAAGAACCGGCCTTATCCTTGGTCATTATCATACCAAGGACAACGGCCAAATGTGTCGTAGACTTGGCCAAGGTCACGACCTTCCTCAAACTGAATGATTTGTACGTGGCGGGTTTGCTGGCGGCCGTTCACCTTGCTCAGCCTTTTGTTGACACAAGAGATGTTTATGCCGATGTGAATGCTGAATGGTCCCCCCAGGTAAGGAAACCTCCTGACATCCTGGCTACTGTAGTTGTCTACCATTTTCCAAAGCTAATAAATTTTGATAAGCACCGCAATACAAAAAAACATAATAACTCTATTCCTTTGTCCTGATACTTTGCCTTCTATTATGGTTTTTTGTATTGGGTTGCTTATTAAAACTTAATAGCTTTGGAAAAAATTCATAACTGCCCAAATCTGTTTTCATTTATTTTTTAAGCAAAATAAAAGAAGGTTCTTTTCATCTTTCCAAAAACCATTGAAATGGGAATTTGGGAATGATCCTGGCGATTTGCAGACCTCCCTAGTATTACAGAAATGGGAATTTGGTAATCTGTAATCATTGCAGAAAACACGTTCGAACAGCACCGAATTACAGAATTTAAAAAATACAGATTTTGGAGATTATTGATAATTTTAGCCAAATTTTGGCTGTGCAATCACTATATATCTACTTTTAGATTTGTTTCCATCAATCCAACATTCAAGAAGCCAAAGTTAAGACATTCAGAACTCCATGTAGATCGAGAATCTTTAGAAAAAATTAAAACATGGAACCTTCTTTGAAGAAAAGGAAAGTTTCATAAGCACTTTAATAAAATTTTAATAGTAACGCGACCATATGTTGCGTATTTATTTTTTAGTTTTCGTGAAGTCACTGCCTCATTACAGAAATGTATGTCAAATTACAAAAAAATTATGAAGCCATTACAGAATTTTGAATTTCAAACTAGGGAGGTCTGGATTTGATCTATCCAATTGTTTTAATCCCTGTTGAATGGAAAATTCCTTGTAAGTCTTTCTTCCACAACCTTGATTTTACCAATAATTGATCTATCTATCTGTATTTCTATAAATAAGAAAATATAGCATTATATGAATTTTTTTTTTTTTCACTTTTTCTCTCCTCAATAGTTAACCTCGTGCCTGCGCTACTTGGCTACGCACATCCCAAAGCCCCCTTGTTTGAGGGTGAAACATGTCTCCGACTTTGTTGAAGATTCAGTTGTCGAGTTCTACAAGGCCCCCGTCTATCAAGATTTACGGACAAGAAATCGTCACCAGATGCTTCACCAGTCTCCCAACACCTTGATCTCGCTGTACAATGACATCATCGAACACATTGCCATGGTTACGTCATCTGATTCTTTGACCAACTTTTCTTGGCCTGCTCCTGAATTTGATAACCAGAAGTCAGGTATTTTAAACTTGTGTCTTTGTACAAAATTATTTATCCTTTTCAAATTTTACTACAAAGATAAAAACCATTTTGGAAGGATTAAATTCAGAATTACAACTAGTATCAACTGTCAACAAACAAAAGCTAGGATATTTGGGGCATGAGGTTAGGAATGAAAATTGCTCTCTTATGAAAACAGCGATGCAGGGAAAAAATGGATGGCAGAAGAGAAAAAAAGCGTCATTACATGGACAATATAAAATAGAACACCAAATAGATTGCGGCCCCCCCTCTACCATTTGCAGAAGACAGGGACTGATGGCAGGAAATTGGCAGGACATCAATGTAGTCAGCTATCACAATTTTCTAATGTGTCTATTTCCAGTGTCAAAGGTTTCGTTATTGGTCCTTTGCTTGTCTCCATCATCATATTTTAGATTGATTCATATATCTAAGCGCTTTTTATTTGTTTTTCATCTTTTGCAGAATTATCCTCAGATTGGAATTCCATGATTCATCTTGCCGATGTTTACGAGCTCATCACCAAGTTGCGACTGCCAGTCTTTCGCTACAGTAACAGGGATAAAGATGACTGGACCACACTGTGTCACGATGTGTGGCATTACATGAACGTTCTGACCAAGGCAGACAGCGGTTCAGCTAAAATATGCCTTTTCCAACAGTGGGTGGCTTTTAGTTGTTCTATATTCTCATCTTAATAATGTGGCCGCCTATATACAGTTTGTGGTCTCTCTAATCCAAACACCTCTGTTCCCGGCGGCAATTTGTTCACATTACAGAATTTTCGGATTAGGTAATACTAAGAAATAAGAGGTCCGGATTAGAGAGACCAGACCGTATGTACATTTTAATCCCCTAGAACTGCTAACCAGAGATGCGTGCTCTTTGCCATTTAAGTGTAGCTGTGATCTTGGGTGTGTTTTCGCCTTCTTTGGATGTAATTAAGAAACTGAAAATATTACACTGAAACCAGCTTAATTCGAATTCCTTGGGATAGATATGATGATAATTTTGAAATATCTTGAGTGTGTATTATGATTACAATCGCTATTTTTCAATCGATACTGCTAGACCTCGACCTATGTATTAATCGTCTTTTTCACCATCCCTCCTAGAATAACGGACCTTTTACAGACTACCAAGAAACAGTTTGACCAATTTTGCTGGCTGGCCTCGGAAGACGGGCCTTGTGAACCTTCCTACGTGAACATGGTTTGGACGGACTTCATTGATGCGTGCATTCACTACAAACTGGTGTCTCTCAGAACTGGCCATCTACACATTGAGATTCCAGTAAGTGGAAACATTTTTAAGCTGGTGTGATCGTTATTGCTTTCTTCTCTTTTCCTTCTTGATCTATCTCAGACCAGAGGACCCACTGAGTCTCATACACTAAAACAACTCTGTACTGGCCACTCCATTATCTTTGTGTAGTGATGTGGTCAAGTGATATGCTCCGTCAACATGCTATTGAAAAGCTCTAGGTTCAATTCCGCCTTAGTCCTTGGGAAAGTCTCTTCACATACATTTTCCTCACTGCACTCAGGCCTAAAAGAGAAGCGGGTATAGGCTGTGAAAGATATTGTCCGTAAACTATCAGGAAAGTACTATAAATGTATGAAAATTGACTTCTCTTTGATTTTCAGGTAGATGATGATGAGCCCGTTGTCAAAGAAGAAGAATTCAAAGAGCCGCTGGTTTGTTTCTATGAGGAAGAACTGGCAGACTGGGAAGCTCCAATGGCGTGGGAAGATGCGTTGAGGGACACGGAATGTCAACGTTAGTATATGACTACAACCAACCAATGACATAAATGGGATGTTGTTGTTGTTGTTGTTTTGTGGGTTTTTTTAAAAACTTTTTAGTGATTTAGTCTTTTTCCTTTATTAATATGGGCTTATAATATCCAGTATTATTTTATTACAGAGAAATGTCTCCATAATAGTCCAAATTATCTCTTCAAAACAAAGAATTGATTTCTTGGTAAGCCTTTGCCTTTATGTTTCAAGTCAGTACCTGCCCGTTTTGCTTAGGTAGGCTACGAAGATTTTATTTTAAACAAACAATATGTTGGGTTTTTTTTCATCCTGCTGATTTTGCTGAATATTTTTATTGTTAAAGGTCATTTGATAATATTGTCGTTTAAAAAAAAATCTTTTTTTGTGTCCAAATCACGTTTTCCTTCAGAGATGGGTCAACTCAAAGCCACCGTCCAAAGAGCTGCCAGTAGAAGAACGGAGTCGGTCTTTGAGCCTAGCAGTGATAACGATGAGGCTTGTGAATCCGATCATGACCTTACTCCCTCAGTTGCCATGGAAACACAAGCAGGTATAAATAAGAGGCTTTTATCTTTTCAGGGTCAATTACATGGAGGATGCGGGCGGTGGAAAGGAGCTGGTGTGAAGATGAAGATAGGTGTATCTTTCTCTAGACCAGGGGTGGGCAAACTTTTTCTATGGAGGGCCACATTGAAAATTTGATTGTTACTTGGGTGGGGTGGGGGGGCACGTGCTACATATCTAACACATTAGCATTAAAACAGTAGTAATATATAATTGTGAAAGATTTTGGTTTTGGATGGCAATGGCCTGCCAGGAAAACTCTGTAAAGCGCATTGAGCACATTAGTTGGAACGCGCTATATAAACACTCTCTTTACTTACTTTGCATGTAAATTGTGCAATGTTCAGTATAAGGGACCTGATTCTATCTCTCTCAACTCATATCATCATCATCATTGCCCGTCTTCCCTATCAGGATATAGGCCACAGACAAGGGATTTCCATAACACTCTGTCCCCGGACATCTTTGCTAGTTCAGACCATGTATGTCCAGTTATTTCTCTGTCTTTTTCCACACATCTTCTCCATGTTTCCTTCGGTCTACCCCTTTTCTGGGCACCCTGAGGGTTCCAATACAATGCTTGCCTGGTGGTGCTGCTTGATGATTTCGTTGAGGCATGTCCCATCCACCTCCATCTTCGTTTTCCCAGCTCTTCTTCCATGATTATTTGCTCGGCTCTTTTCCATACTTCTAAGTTTCTTATACTGTCCTCCTACTTGATCTTAGGAATCTTCCTCAGGCATGTATTCGCAAAGGTCCGCATCTTGGTGACCGAGTTCTTGGTGGTTGCCCATGTTTCACACCCATACTAAAGTACTGACTTCACATTTGTGTTGAAGGGTCTTTATCTTTGTCTTGACTGAAACCTTGCTTGCTTTCCACACCTTCTTCAGCTGAGTGAATGCCATTCTTGCCTTTCCAATTCTAGCCTTATTGTCAGATTCAGTTCCTCCTTTTTTAAAAACTCATGTTAAACTAATAAAGAGAAGGGGAAAAAACAGAATTGGACCACTTATTTTGTATAACGTTATTTTACTTTTAATCAAAGAATGAATTACCATACACTAAAAGTCTTTCACCATAATTATACCATTTTTTAAACTTTTTTTTTCTCTCTTTGTCTTGCCATATTCAGAAGAACATGATTCTTGGAATGAACTTCGAGCACAATTTGAAGCAGAGAAAAAAGAATCGGAGAGATTCGACAATATTTTGACGGCCTCCATAAAGAATTCAAATGACAGACTCGATTATCTTCACAACAGAGAGGATATCATATCAGGATCAAGAAGCGTTGAAGACACGCCGTTATCACGCAAGCGACGGAGGACATCAGAAGATATTTGCCCAGCAAGCACTTCGGCCCTGGCCACTCCAAGGTCTGATTTACCAAGGGCGCGCTTCGGCAAATTCGTGAAGATGGACAGTTATGAGAAGGATAAAGACGCAAAGACCGGCGACAAGGAGAATAATTTAGAAGACACTTTTACTCAGGTCCTAGAATCGCCATCTTTATCGATGAGAATAGCCAAATTGAAGCAAGAGTTAGAAGAGGAGAAACGAGCGGATAAACTTTTTGAAATGAAAATGTCTAATTGGTTAGCAAGTAATCCTTCTTGACGATGTTAGTTCCATGTTTTCGCTTTCATTTGGTTGACTTAAATAAATGTTGACATTTTATCATAGTGAAGTTTATTTCTTACTTCAATTGAAATCACTGTTATCAAATGTCAAAATTTTAGCGAATAAAATAGAATACGCCTAAATTGAATGTTAACATATCAACATTATATAATCCATCTCTTTAATCAAATATCCGTATATTGAATATTAGGATTAACACCATGGTTAAAATGTTGAAAAAAAATCTGAATTTTATTAAAGTTTACCTTTGAAAATAATGGATAAAAGATTTGTTCCAAGAAATTTACTGTATGCTTATACACCTAAAAAGATATTTTGACCCTTTTCTGATAACTTGACTGTTGATGATTTTACGCGATAAATAATATTAGTTGTATTGATGCAAATTGTATATCCTTGAAAAACATTTTTATACATATGTTGGGACAAAAAATAATGATTTGAATAAAAATAATTTGATGTTGACTTGAGCTTGTCCAAACACAATTATTTTATTCATGGTTGTAAATGTACTTGTCATTTTTGTATAACTTTGATGTTGGTTTTGTTTTAAATGTATCTGTGAATTTGATGAAAATAAAATAAAATGTTGAAAAATCATAAAATTCCCTTTAGTTATCCCTGGGAGAAATTTTTCTTTAGGATCTATGCCGAGGAAAGACAAACATCATCCAGGCATCAGCCGCAGTGCAGCGCCGAAGGTGGGCAATCTGGGTGAATTATCTTGCCCGAGATAAATACCAAATGCCGGAGTGGAGCTCGAACCCGAGTTGCTGTGCAATGCCACTATCCACTGGGCCATTTAGCCCCCAGTACTTTTTTTACACCTAAGTGGGTGAGGAGAATGCATGTAAAGAGACTTTCCCATGATCTCAACCAAGCACATGCAGGAATCCGACTGATAACTGACCTTGCTAACCACTCGACCATGACCCACATAATTTTTACGCCAATTACATTTTTATGGTAAAAGAGCTTTTATTAAGGATATTTATAGTGAAAAAAATTAAATGCACATACAAAATTACTTTCTTTTTACCTCACTCTCTTATTTCCTTACTTACTTTTTCATTTACGTACTTACTTAATTACTCTCTTATTTCCTTACTTTTTCATTTACGTACTTACTTAATTACTCTCTTATTTCCTTACTTTTTCATTTACGTACTTAATTACTCTCTTATTTCCTTACTTACTTTTTCATTTACGTACTTACTTAATTACTCTCTTATTTCTTTATTTTTTCATTTACGTACTTAATTACTTCTCTTATTTCCTTACTTACTTTTTCATTTTAATTAACTTACTTAATTACTCTCTTATTTCCTTACTTACTTTTTCATTCACGTACTCAACTTACTTATTTACGCTCTTATTTACTTACTTACTATAAAAGTTTATAAGGCAGTCTAGGAAAACCCTTAGATCACCAAAGTAGTGGAATGGGTAAATTCAATACAACATACGACTTATTTACTTATTATTTCTATACTTTCGTGCATTCCCTACTACTGGGAACCAAAGAAGACAACACCCACCACGGTTGCAATGGTCAAATTAAATAACATATGGTTCCACAGAAATATAATAAGGAAAACGACAAAGCTAAAACTCTATCAAAGCCTTGTCAAATCTGTCTTAGGGCGGCCACAAAGAGAAAGTATTTTTCCTCAACGGTGCCACAGATCGCCGTTCAAAGCATAAATTGTGTTAATATTTGTCTCTTGATACACACATATAAATATTATCAAAGCATACATAATAGCGTACGAAAGCGAAGCTTTTTTTTTTTCTCGAAGAAATGAAATTATAATTTCTACGGACACATTTTCGTACCGTCGTGAAATGTGATCACCCGTCGTCGCATGACCCGGCCCTCGAACATCGGATGTTCCTAATTGGAGATTATTTCCATGGCCAATATCTTCAAAGGGATTAACCGCATTCAAAATCTGATGGCAGTTTTGAAATCAGGGGCCCGAAATTAAGGTATAATACGAGCAGAATCGATATTCTGAAATAATAATAGCAGTTATTTTATACCAGAAACCCGTTAGAGACTATTTGGACACATCCTAAGACGTGATAGGGAGATACCAGAAAACCGTTAGAGACTATTTGGACACACCATAAGACGTGATAGGGATATACCAGAAAACCATTGGAGACTATTTAGACACACCCTAAGACGTGATAGGGAGATAACAGAAAACCGTTGGAGACTATTTGGACACATCCTTAGACGTGAAAGGGAGATACCAGAAAACCGTTGGAGACTATTTGGACACATCCTAAGACGTGATATGGAGATACCAGAAAACCGTTGGAGACTATTTGGACACACCCTAAGACGTGAAAGGGAGATACCAGAAAACCGTTGTGGACTATTTGGACACACCCTAAGACGTGAAAGGGAGATACCAGAAAACCGTTAGAGACTATTTGGACACACCCTAAGACGTGAAAGGGAGATACCAGAAAACCGTTGGAGACTATTTGGACACACCCTAAGACGTGATAGGGAGATACCAGAAAACCGTTAGAGACTATTTGGACACACCCTAAGACGTGATAGGGAGATACCAGAAAACCATTGGAGACTATTTGGACACACCCTAAGACGTGATAGGGAGATACCAGAAAACCATTAAAGACTATTTGGACACACCCTAAAACGTGATAAGGAGATACCAGAAAACCGTTGGAGACTATATGGACACATCCTAAGACGTGATAGGGAGATACCATAAAACCGTTGGAGACTATTTGGACGTGATAGGGAGATACCAGCAACCAAGGCGATGCTCCGATTTCTCAAAATAAGGATCCGGATTTCCAGGACGGCCAATGACAACACTTTCCGTCACACTCAATAACCGTCTGAATCGACTGATATCACCATCATTGAAACTGAGAACAGCAAAAGACCTAAAGAATTGGCACACTTATACTTATCCAGTCCAATGATCGATAACAACAATGTTTTAAAAGGCGCAGTTCCACTTGAGCCGCTCGGAGGTGATATGAATAATAACGTTTGATGTAGATGCAGACAACAAGTTGGGTAAGCAAAATTCATTAAGGGCATGTTTACACCAAATGCTATCGCCGATCCATCTTCTGTACTTTATTCCCTCATTATTCATAAGGTAACTGAATACTAAACACCATACCTTATAATAAATAACAATAAAAATAAAATTCCACTTATTCATCCCAAAAGGGAAATTTGTCTTATGGTATTTACCGTCATCAAACGTCAGCCGTTAGAACAGCGCCGCAAACGTAGGCAATTTGTGTAAATAACTTTGCTCATGCCTTAAAGGAAATCATCAAGCATCACCACCAGGCAAACTTTGGAACCTTCAGGGCGCCCGCAAAAGGGGTAGGCCAAAGGTATGGTGTGGTGTGGTGGAGTGGGGGTTGTTTGACGTTCCTTTGGTAGAGCTGCAGGGTACGCCGATCCTCTCCTAGCCGAACGAGAACCAGTCGTTTAGCTAATCTTGAGACTCCTCGATGACACGCTCCATGTAAGTGAACCATCGGGTTCGCAGCAATTAGGCTTAATAATGATATTAGACCTAGTTACCGTTACCCAACCAGAGTGCAATGGAAGGGTCTGGTAGGCCGAGGGAAACATGGAGAAGTTGTGTGGAAAGAATACGCAATATATATCTCTGTACAGCGCTTTGAGACTTCGGTGTAAAGCGCTTAGTAAGTCAAACTTATTATTATTATTATTATTATTATTATTATTATTATTATTATTATTATTATTATATATATATATATAGATATAGATATAGATATATTTATAACGATAATAATAATAATCTATATATATATATAAATCCCACTTCTTGTGTGTGGATTTGTGTGTGTGTGTGTTGCCGCTAATCTTCTAAACCGCTGGA
>JASKDV010194308.1:0-11331 GCA_032466395.1 Aegires albopunctatus
GAGAGAGCGAGAGAGAGAGAGAGAGACAGAGAGAGAGAGAGAGAGAGAGAGAGAGAGAGAGAGAGAAGGACCTTCTTGCCATATTCGCTATGCCTTGTATCCGACAATTATTGCTGTGATGACCAAAAAAGTCTCCTAAAATACATGTATCATAATCAATTTTAACTTCAATAGAAATTTACTTGTCGTCTTAATCATTACTGATATATTCATTTATTCACTACTACTACTCATAGCGATGCATGATGCATAATATACAATTTGTTTATATTAAAATATAAATCGATATATTAGAATTTTAAGAAATGCCCCAAATGTCTCAAACCTTGTCCTGCTGTCTTCATACTATACCTTATTTTATATTTCTAATGTGAACGAAATAATGTGCATTTTAACGGACAATAAAGCATAATATTGAATTGAATTGAAATGAATGTATCTACTAACCCACCTCCCTACCTTCCAGCTACCCACCCCTTATACAAATAAATACATGAATTATAAAAATAAATAAGATAAAAAGCAAAATACTAATCCGAACCGAGGGAAATATTAATACATCATGTACCATACATGATACTTTAATGAAAATTGACCAACCGGAAAGACAACCGGAAATGATCAAACTTAGTGGAACAAGCGATCGGAATTGGAAATAACGTCATATTACATGCATTATGCAAAACATGGTCGAAATGGCGCCTTCCTCGAAAAACTCTAGTATTATTTTGAAAGTTCCGGAGAATTGAGAAATGTTGATAATAATCCAAAAAATATTGCTATACTACCTCGAATAAATTATTGTCGGTTTGTTATGTCTGAGAACTAAAATGAACAATGTATAAGTTTAGGTTTCCAAATTTTCCCAAAGGCCCAAATCAAGGGTTTTCATATTATAATTATAAGAATAAAGGAAAGCGTCAGTATCCTTCAATTGAAATAGTCGTGGTCTCTAAAATAACAGCTAATTTCTTGAAAAGTTTTGGCTCGCTTTAGAAAGAACCCGAGCAGAACTTTCCACTGTCCAGTTCTTATTTTCTAAAATTTCGACAATCAAGGATTATTGAAGGACACAACTTATACACAGCATCCCCAAAGTCCATACGAAAAACAACAATTTCTTTTGGATTACTGTGACAGTTTTACTACCCCAATGGTACACCTCTGATCATGGTGTGGCCAACCTCGGATTCCTCTATTCCTGTAGAGGAATCTATATTATAATTATGAACAGAGGAGTGGCACCTATTTTAGGACCGCATGTTTTCGGAATCGGCGCTATTAATAATCTAACGAAAATACAGGTGTAAATAGTTTATATTCAAGTTGGTTTTAGAATACAGTTTAGAATAGTCCTTGAATACAGTTTATTTCGATATACCTACGGGTTGAATTTACAGAACTTTCTATTTTCTTTCGTTTTGCCGTGACGAGGCCTGCTTTCAGCTATTTTTTAAAGTTTAGGCCTCTTTTTTCCTTTTAACACCATCTAGTTTACGTATTCATTGGTGACTTTTTATTTTCGCACATTTCACAAGAATACGCACCGCATAAATCTTATGATTATTAAGCCTTCTTTTCACTAATGTTACAAGCGATGTTAGTAGAAGCTAGATCTAGATCACTCTATCATTTAATTATTATCAAGTAAGTGTAAGGCCAAAAACATTTTTGGGTTGAACAGGCTTCAATCTATAACAATTAGATTCTAATAGATCTAGATGTAGGGTTAGAGCAAAGATTGGGCCCTAAAACCCGAGCGAAGCCGGGAATCTCAGCTAGTCATTCATAAGTTGGAGTCCTGTCCCTCTCTTACTTTTAGGCTCCCTGGAATTTTTCGAGTCAAAAGCAAAATATTGCAAATTACGAGGAAAGCGCTGTTTTGACAAAGATTTTAAAATGTCCCTTTTGTTTTTGTTTTTTTCAGACAATCCAGGCTATTGTTTGTTTGTTTCTTTTATTTCAAGTTGACTTTCTGCTTGACCATTAAAAAGGAGATCAAGTTTCATTTCCATTTCATGTAATTTCAGTGTTATTTAATATTCTCCCAATCCCAGGTTCGGGGAATTTTAAGGTAGTGATGTTCGAAAAGTCATAATTTGTTTGATCCAATCTGCTTATTAGATAAACAATACATTGAAGACTTTGAGTAAATGAAATAACACCGATCGACGCAGACAAGATATTTACGAAAGAAAGAAACGAAAAATAAAATCAAGTGATGCAGATGGGATTGAACCCGCGACATCTGCTACAACACCGAATCTCCTAGCCGTAGGGCAAAGCATTTTTCGACCCAATCGACCATCAAGTCTCTTAAGAAACATTTTTTTTGTTTATCTAAAAATCATTTTCCTCAAATTCTATTTAATTAACTTGTTAATCACAATTATTTATGGATGTTGTTCCTAAAGATAGTTCTAAGTAATGCACGTTTTTCAATTAAATTTTTGATCACTCATTTATGTCTTCATGTATTCAACTTCTTTTAGTTACTTCAACCCTTTTACTCGCGTTTGTCATTTAGAAAATGAAATCTTAAATTCATTCAATACAGGAATGTTTAGATTAAAAGTTAAAAAAAGACAGAAGCTGAGAAGACGATTGAGACGCATTTCTACCCCGAATTCTCTTTTTGTAATTGTTTTGTTCTGTTTTGTTGTTTTTTCGTTTGTTGGTTTTTTGTTATAGTTTTTTTGTGTTTTTTTTTGTGTGTTTTTTTTTGTTCTGGTGTTTTTGTTTTTGTGTTTGCTTGTTTGGATTTGTTGTTGTTGTTGTTGTTTGTTTTGTTTTTATCATCTTTTTGGATTTTTTAAAATATAGATTTTGGTGGTCGTTATGGATTTATTTTTATGAATGTCTAAAAAAAAATTAAAAAATAAAGGACGGATTGGATAGGGGTGGGGTAGGTGGAATGGGAGGAGTGGGGTTATTTCGTTAACTAATTTAGGGTTTTGTTTTGTTTATTTATTTATCTATTTATTTTTGCAGTTGTTTTAGATGTTGTTCTTTTGTTTAGTTCTTTTTTCTTTATTCTTTTTTTTTTTTTTTGGTTTTGCTTATGTGCTGATTTGACTTGATTGGTTTTTGTTTTTGTTTTTTGTTTTGTTTTGTTTTTTTCCTTCGTTTTATTTTATTTCATTTTTAGGGAGGGTTGCTTTATGTCTTGTTCAGTTTTGTTATTTTAAGGGAAGTGGTGTTCACTATTGTTTTGTTTTTGTTTTATTGGTTATATTTTAGGCTCTTTGCTTTTTTCTTTCTTTCTTTTTTGTTTTCTTCTTTTTGCCCCATGCACGGGTCCATCTCTACATATGATACATCAAGAACCAATGAATCGAAAGGACAGACCGCCCCGCCCAGTGCATAAAAGCGACGCGCTCGCGCATTTCGTGTTGAGCGCTGAGTAATTTCAGTTAGTAGGGGGGGTCACAGTTAGGTTCTTAGCGTTGGGTCTGGTTGGTTCAGGAGGACAGGGAGAATACAACAACAATAAACCCAACACCAAAGCAGTGTTTCAAAATGATGAAGATTTTATTGATCTGTGCTGCATTAGGCTGTAAGTATTTCAAACTGCATCTATGATTTTTTAATTGGTTATCTCAATCTTTTTCTGTAACAAAACTAAAAGATAGATTATATATTCATGTGTAACGGAAGGTAATGTATAAAACAAAACAGCTAAAATAACAATACAGACTTCATTTAGCTCGAAATTTTAGCTTTACAATATTCACGAAGGCAACGTTTGTATAGTGTCAAAACAGATATGGATGAAATAGATGAACCGCTTTAAAAATTTAATTCATCGTGCATTTTTTTTACTTTACAGGAAAGAACCTTTTTATTAAAAAACAAAAACAAATTCTGAAGCTTTAATACGGGAGTTTGGATAATAATAGTTCAAGATGTCATTTTCTTCACTCATGAAATATTTATGGAAGCAAAATGGCTCTGTTTGAATTTATCTGATTATCATTATTATTACTAGAAAGATGCAAAGAAAACTAGATCTCTACTGCAAGATTTGATACAGGAACAGCGGACAATAATTGATTAATATCGATATTTTACCAATTCAGTGATCAATATTATTATTAATGTATGTGAACAATTTGCGCTATATTAGTACGTGAATAACCCCGTTTTTGAATGGAGTATGATAGCTGTTGTATTTATGTTTTCATTCATGTGAATCTTATATTATGTCCATTTGAAATATTATAAGTAGGCCTATCCATTTCAATAAATCCTTGAAAATATCGAACATTCAACAATGGTGATATTAAAGGTTTTCATTTTACCCAAAAGAGACATCACATGTCTTCTGTATAATTGTCCCTGTAACTCAGAAGCAGGCCTTATTTTTGGAAATCGGGTATTACAGGAGAGAGGAAAAAAAATATCTCTGATTTCATAATTTGTTGATAGATACATTTGAATTTCAGGATTTACATAGGTGAAATCCTACACAACAATGAAAAATCTCTTGATTTCAGGAGAAAAAAACAATCAAAACAATTTTCAACCTAGTAAAACTGAATCGAATTTTAACTCGTAAAATTGATTGCGAAGATGTCATCGGACAGAAAAGGCAAAATACATGTATAATGTATTAGCATTAGTCTTAGTATTGAAAGAACTATTGAATTTGTAGATTTGAAAGAATCAGGCGAAGAAAAACAAAACTTTTCTCAATGTGTTATATTGCTGTTATACTATCGTAGAGTGTGCACAATAAAAGAGAACCATGGAATGCATTAACTCTACTTAAAAAGAAATTTTAACTTGAAGACACAATCATGGATATGAGTATTATGCATCCTTGAGAACTCTTGAGGCGACTTTAGATATATTACAATAAGAAACTGCTACGGTTACATCATCGCAGTGGTGAGATTCAACTATTTTAGGAACAGGTTCTCTCACTAACAGCAGTATACAATATTGCACCGATATAAAAAGTTTAATAATATTCTGTTTCCATCTTTAACTATGTATTCTTTGTCCGAACTTGTATCATATGAAATGCCTTGATCTGTGATTTCTAGGAATATGTGCTGCATCAAGTAAGGAGAGATAATAGTTTTGGTGGGGTCGTTTCTTTTCTTTCTTTCTTTCTTTCTTTATGCCACATTCTTCTGCCAACCATTTCAATATGACATTAGAGATGTCAGGCCTTCATTCACTCTCTGGTTCTAACTGAACTAGTCAACTCTGCTAAGAAATCCCCCAGAATGATCCCTTTAAAATAAAAAGAGAGAGATTTGGTTTCAATGTATACGGTAATTTCTCGCCCAAGGTTCATGTATACAATAAAACGTGATGCCATTATAAAAGTCGTTGACCGAGTTTGTTTTTCTTTTGAAATCAATGAAGTCATTCATTTAGATCTCTTCATCTAAGTATACATCTTGCACCAAGAAAGAAAATCATTTAGAATCACAGTGAAGGGAACACATTCAAATATCTCGGTACCCTCATCACATCTGACGGAAGATGCGAATTAGAATAAACTGCATTTTCCAACATGAAAAACATTTTTAAGGAGAAAAATCTATCTCAAGAGTTGAAATTAAGTCTATTGCAATGATATATAGAACCGTTACTGATGTATGGATGTGAATCACGGACAATGAATAGGAAAATGGAAAAGAAAATTGAATCTACAAAAATGTGGTTCCTGACACGAATGTTGAGGATATCTTGGAATGAAAAGAAAACAAACGAAGAGGTTATGACCAAAGCATGATTTAAAAGAAGATTAATAAATTTAAAAAAAATAGTAGAAAGGAAGGGCGGAATTTTTGGACGTGCAATGAGAAAGGAATGATTGAGAAACCTTATCACAACTGGAAAACTAGAAGGAAAGAGAGCACCTGGTAGACCAAGAAAAAAGATCGTTGACGGCCGAACGAAATGGATTGGAAATAATGACACCAATGGTACCATCAGGGCAGCAACAAAATCGCAAAGAATGGAGAGATATGTTGGCCGACGCTTACAAGTATGGCTCGGAATGAATGAATATTAATTCAACGATTTTGTATTTCAAGCGTTCCGTGCCACTGAATGACAACGTTCCTTAAGGTGATGAATGGACAACATGACTATTGTATTAATTTTGCCTTAGACAGAGTGCCTCTTCAACTCGAGACATGTACAGAATTCTTTCCGTGCCTGTTTTTACTATTTCTTGGAGACATTACCAGAACTATCCTAAGCCAATTCATGGGCTTCCCATATTCTGATGATAACAATAAGCTTCATTGACACATATAGAGGACATTGTTGAGATTGTAATATGAATTAATAAGATGCTTGAGAGTTTAGATACCTCATATTTTCTACATACTGAAAACATGAAACGGCTAGTATACGATCTTCGGTACTTTAAGGCTGCAATCTTTCATGGCATTCGCTGAGTCACTGTTTCTGAAATTAATGAGTTTCATACTAGATCTAATGCAATTTTCCTAATAGAAGACATTAGTTTCAAAGGCATAACCTTGATTACAAGGGTACAAGGGTCCCTGGGAAATTAGAAAAAAATTGTGTATTACTAAAATTTAATATAACTCAAATTCGCAGCAATGGCTGACAAGACTACCATCGATAACAATGTATCGTTCGTAAATCAGATCTCTTTAATAGACAACTTCGAAGGCAGGAACTTCTTTGTCTGAAGATTTTCAATAGAAATGTGATTCTATTACACGCAAGTTCCAAATGTTTTTCATGTGACCCAGCTTCGGGGTTGAGATATACTAAGATAGAATCCTAAAGTGTATCGCTTGGCTTGTCAATAATTAACAATTTTTATTCTTATTGCTTCCTTATGAGTGGTGGAGCTTTTGGTGTTTTTATAATGTGTCGCTTTTCCCCTTTGAATTCTCTGAGCCTGTCACTCATTGTGTATGTATATATGCAGGGAGCGGATAGCTCAGCAGGTTACGGCTATTGCCTACAAACCAAAACGATCGCGAGTTGGCGAATCCCGATCGGTGGAGGCTTTAAGTTGAAGAAAATACGTGTAATGTAGTCATTTTGGATGTTTTCTCCATTCCCTTTTCCAGTTGCATAACTTTTATGGAAGCAATAAACACATAAAGGAATATACACAGATAACTGTCTCCTCTACGGCAAAGACCCAATTTTCTAAAGCCGTCAATAGTCTATTCTGATAAATGTTTTACGAGTAGATCTAATTCTTGATTTGCCGAAAGTCTTTATTTTGCAAGGTATTTATGCAACACACCAACGTTTTATTGCGCTGGAAAAGCATCAAATTGCTAGCGTTAAAAAAATAAATAAATGAAAAATTGCATTTTCATAACAGTTATTAACTGACAGCGGATAGCTCAGTAGGTTACGGCGCTGGCCCACAAAGTCAAAACGGTCGCGAGTTCGCGCTCAACACGTCGAGTTCGAATTCCGATCGGTGCAGGTATTATGTTGAAATACGATTTTTTCTTTCTGTTCCTTTATCCTGTGGAAGGCAGGATATAAGCGCCCAGTCCTTTCGGGGACGGACGATGTGCTTTTTGCACACGTGAAAGAACCCTCGGTGGTTGAAAATCGATAAGAGCAAGCCGTTTCAGCCGTCACCCAGGGAAAGTTCAATTCCTACCATGATAATTATGATTTTGAGAAACATCCCTACAAACTTCCCCTGCTCAGACGTATTGACTTTGTCTCTTCTCTGAGTAATCAGTAAAGTCAAGATCTGAGCGGAAGGAAGTGTGCCTGGGCAACCACATTTCCTGACAATACATTGCCCTGCGCAGCGCAACATGCTGCATCCATGGTCAGATCTGACCGACAGAGGTCTATATTAACTTGCAGAAGTTGAAGATTCGATTCCAACTTGAGTTTTGGTACATGTATTTAATTTTGAAGCCCGGTGGTGAGTGAGGGCGATCAAAGGTATTACAATTCATTGCTTGAAGATCATATTATTATTAAACCTATCAACAAGTCATGACAGTTTTAAAAAAAAATATGGAAATAACAAACTTACTTTGAGTGAGGAATAGAAAGCATTAAAATTTATTATCAAAGTTCAATGTAATAAACAACTTTCTGACCGTTGTTCTCATAAACTTATTTCTATTGTTCGTTTAAGAAATTCTTCAACAGGAGCTTCTCATTCAGTTTTCATGAAAAATTAACTGAAATAATCATCACGACAGTTTCCCATTCAGACAAAAGCTCCTTTATTCTTCTACTTTGTTCTCTACCAAGAAGTATAATCCATAAGAATGACCGTTTGGCTCTGTCGAGTAATTTACCTGGATCCCATCATTCATCTTTGTGACAGTTTCCACTGTGTGGACTCACCAAAGAAGACTTGACAATTTAATACATGTATATGAAAACCCCATGCATTTACGACGGCCGTCACAATATAGATGTATAAATTACAATATTATTCATATCATGATGCTTTTATTGCTCTTAAGCAATTATTATTTGTCTTTTCATAAAGAAAGCTTAATTTAACGTCGTGACTTCTTTGTACGAGGGCTATTTATATCTCGAAATACAAATATAGCCCACATAATAAAACATGCTGTCAATGAAGATGTCATTTACCCTATCAATCAGTTAGGGTCACAACCTTTGCACTAACCTACTTATAATCCTCTCAGCTGTGATCTGCTTAGCTCGGATTTTTCTTCTTTTACTTGTTTGATGATAGGGTGGGTGGTTAAGGGGGTGACTCTCAATGTTTTGGTTCGTTTCTTGAATTTCTTCTTTTGCTTTGTTGCTGTTTATGTTTGTTTGTTTTTAAATGTTTTGAGTTATTTATTTATTTGTTATCTTTTCAATATCCATTGTTTTTGTTTTTAAAATGTATACTTTTTTCAAAGCTCGGAACGGATAGAAGGGACACTCTTTTAGGCCTACCGTTGTTTCCAACCACTCACTTCTTATTCAGATCTAAATGCAGATCTAAATACTAGAAAGATAACTAAGATCATTTTCAAATTAATTTCCAAATAGCTTATCATAGGCTCCATGTCAGCGTGCAATATTCATAAATCCCCAGCCCTCTGGAGGGCATTGAGAAGTTTGCATTCATGAAATGTGCTTCTCTCTGGTCTACTTATCAGAAATGACACTACATGAGAAAAAATAGTGTAAAGAGCATTTCAAACTGGGAATAGAACCTGTGACATTTAGATCATTAGCCTTGAATGTTGACCTCAAGATCCTGATGCCACTCCACAACAATTGCTATTGTCTGAATTATTATGATAACAATGCAGTTTATAAAGATTTTAAATTAAAAGTTAAGTTAAAGGGCCCATTTATATAGCGTTTAATACCAAGCAACCATAACTCTAAGCGCTCTACAATGACTTTCAACTTCCCCTGGCCGACAACAACACTGGACAAAATATGAGACAAGACTGGCATCAAGATCTGAACGGCCAGGTACTCATTCACACCTGGGTCGAGTGAGGTAGATGGGACAAAGTGTAGTGATACCCATGGACACAACGCTAATGACCAGTGATTATCGAGAATATTTTTTTAATCTAGCGGTCGGTGAGTGAGTGGAGTTGCTTGAGTTTCTCGCGTTGGAACTATACTTACCACTGGGCCACTAACGAAATTAATTAATAATATCCACCTTTTTTTTTTTCTTTTTTTTTTTTTTTCTTTTTTTTTTACCAGATTTTAGCCATGTGCTTGGGGCCCCTGCTTTAAACAACAACAATTCGCCTGGTATGTACATCATGCATGGTACAGTTGTGTGCTTTTATTTTGTCAACAAACAAATATATTCACATGTTTTATTTTTCGATACACAACATAATTATATTTTGATTTCTAAATTATTTTTTAAACAAATCCTTATTCATTATTTAAAAATCATTTACTGAATCGACCTTCAATTTTCTTTTCACCTTCCCCCTCGCCCGCCCCACACACCCCTCTTACACCTCCTCTACCCTCCATTCTTTAAACTTAACTTTTATCATCATCATCATCATCATCATCGTCACCAACACCACCATCCTCATTATCATTTTCATTACCATTATCACCATTCAATTTCTATATTTACCAAAATCAATGCGACACAATGGCATTTTAACACTAAAGAACAGTTACATCAATCCGACCACAACTGAAGGTTTTTCCAACCACTCAACTCTAATTCAGAAATGCAGATCTAAATACTTGGCATTGAGTTGAATGGCTACAATAGCTAAAGAATAGCTAGAATGATAACTAAGATAATTTTCAAATTAATTTCCAACTTAACTTTTAGGGTTCTTTATTTTCATGTGTTTGTTTGTTGTTGTTGTTTGTTTGTTTTTTTGTTTTTTGTTGTGGTTTTTTTTTTGTGTGTCTTTCGATGTTCCTTTTTTATTTTTATTCTTTTGTTTGTTGTTTTTTTAATCAGCCTTATTTAAGATTTGATGTCTTAATGGCATAGTAATTACTATTAATGAAAACATGCAAAAAATAAATAAATAAATAAACGAAATATTAATGAAATAAAGATACTATGATTTAATATCTCCATTAAGATAAGTTTGTTGTTTATGCGACGTTTCTCTCCTTTTCAGCAATGATGGCCATTATGGACATGTTACATAAAATGATGAATAATAAAAGTAAGAATTTGTGTAGAAATATGTATTAACACTACTATATGATGATTGAGCTCTTTATTGCAACGCTGTAATTTATATGGTGGATTATGAAGATGATGCTGATGTTGATGTTGATGATAATGGTAATGACGATATCCTAAATGTTGTCTCAAAAGTTTACCATTATTCAAAACCTTTTTGAAAATTTCAGAATTTGTTTTGATATTTATCTATACCTCCTATCTAATTTATCACTGTTATTAAAACAGTATGAAACCAATGGTTTACTTGTATGAAACCAATGATTTACTTGCATGAAACCAATGGTTTACTTGTATGAAACCAATGGTTTACTCGCAGAAACCAATGGTTTACTTATATGAAACCAATGGTTTACTTACTATGCTGAATGAAATATGAATTTTGAATGAATGGATTACTTATTATCATCACTCATTATTAATGTCTTTATAGACAATGCTCCACCACCCAAAATGATG
This sequence comes from Aegires albopunctatus, assembly GCA_032466395.1. NCBI lineage: Eukaryota > Metazoa > Mollusca > Gastropoda > Nudibranchia > Aegiretidae > Aegires > Aegires albopunctatus. The sequence goes on from JASKDV010194308.1 coordinate 11,111, forward strand.
AAACCATTTGGTCCATCACCGATGCGTCCTCCGATGCGTCATCCGATGCCAACATGTGAGTTTATACAAGTTATAGGTGTACATGATATTTAAGGGAGATGTCGGAAGGGGGAGATGAGATCTATCTGATGATGCATTGCATATTATGATAATAATGAAAAGCTTATACTGCGCGGGGGGGGGGGGGGGGGGGGGGGGGCGGGGGGGGGGGGGGGGGGGGG
>JASKDV010194319.1:0-11330 GCA_032466395.1 Aegires albopunctatus
TATCATTATCATTATCATTATCATTATCATTATCATTATCATTATCATTATCATTATCATTATCATTATTATTATTAATATTATTATTATTATTATTATCTTTATGATTATTTTCATTTTTTAAATTTATTATTATCATGTTTTTCCCTTAGTTCAATGGGTTTTAATCATGGTATGAATTGGATTGAATTTATTTCGTTAATCTCACTTCATTTGTTATTTTTTTTAAGAGTGAAAAATTGTAATGATGCCAAATGTTAAACATTTTATATTTTATTCTGTTTTCTTAAGATTCTGGCTTCAGTCAAAAAATTTGTCAGGGTAAAATCACTCTAGTTTAAAGGAAATCTTTCAATGTTCCATTCTGATATTCAGTCACCTGTTTTAGAAAATAGCGAATGGATTTCGAAACAATAAGACGATCATTTTGAGGGTAATTTATTTCAGAGCAATGTGTATTAATTTTTATTTACACAGAGAATCTGAAGACGAAGGAGATGGAGAAAAAGGCACCGGCAAAGAAGAGCAAGAGGGATCCACAAATGATTCAAAACAGGTAACTTATTTCTTATGACAAAGTGATAAAACCCTCGTCTTAATTTTACATACTGAAATGCTTGATTTTGATTTGTTCCTAGCTAGTTTATCATCCATAAAGAGGGAATGCTTGTTGAAATAAATGATAAATAAGCCATTACCAAATTTTGCATGTCAAATGAAATTGCTTCTTGTAAATACTGTAACACCATTCCATAATGAATTGAAAGCAAGAATATTTTCCATTGAGAGGTCTGCATGTCGTAGAATACAAGTAAAGACCCCAAATGTTTTAACTGTCAAAACCAGATATTATATAATTGCCATCATCAAGCCAGCAACCCATAGCATAGAATCTAGAATGCTACTCTAACAATAAACAACTACTATACAAACCTTCAGTTAAGTTGGTTTGAGGAAGAAGAAATACATTACATGATGGGTAGGGATGATAACCACCATGGAAAATAGGGATTTTGAAAAGGAAGAAAAGTGGTGGGACTTTTTCCAATGTGAACAGGAATAGATTGAAAACATTTGATGACAGTCTGTCTTGCTAGTCATTGGACATGGATATCAAGAATATATTGGCAAGATAAAGTGTTAGAAAAACCTGGTGAGGTCAGCAGGAGGGGCTTTTTTACATTTTTTTTTTAGCTCCTTTAGAAGAGATTTGATTGGTTGAATGTTTGATGTAAAAGGTGTAGATTGTCATAGAATATTTTGTGAGTAAATATAAAATGTTTAATATTTTATTAATTCATTCATTAAGTATTTCAAAGTTTGATTTTTTTCTGCATTTGTATTTTAGCCTACCATCCCCGAGGAGGTGAGTAAAAGAAATCTTGTTTTTATTTGTTATAGGGCTTCATCTACTTATCGATAATCTAATTAAAATTGCGGTTAGTATTATAATTATTATCATTGGTATATTTATTACAATTAAATTATCATTTTTTGTATTTGAATTATTATTGAATTATATTGCTTTATTTGTTTGGTTCAATATATTTGGTTTGGGTAATTTTGTTTCTTTTTCTTTTTTCATTAATAAGTTTTCCTGCTTCTTAATTTAAGAAATATGATAGAGTAGTTCAGGTGTTTTTTTATCTTTATGAAAAGGAGATAGCGTCTTTCTTAAGATCTTTGTTGTAATCTTTATTATATGAAATGCTCTGACAAGTAAAAACAAAAAAAGACGCTGAGACCAAATGATTAATATATATATCAGCTTGCTTGAATGTTTACATTTTTTTCCCTATCTTAGTTTTAACATTGGTTTGTTATATTAGATTCTTGCATTATCTGAATGTTACATTAATATAAGTTTTGCAAGTGGTAAGAAAAAAACATTTGTCAAAGAAAATAAAGGTATGGCAGGTTTTGTGTTTTCTATAGTTTCAATAATCTTTCTGGATTATTTGTTTGTGCTATGAAATCTCAACTTCATCAGTAGACAATTAATTGCCTTAAATTCAGGAAGAAGAAGAGCCTGAATTGACTGAGGATGAAGAAGCAATCAAGGCAAACCTGGAAAGCAATGATCCCCTACCTCCAGAACTATTAGACAGTATTCTTAATCAATGGTGGACAAAAGAACCTTTCAAGTAAGGAAACTAATAAATATATATTGCTGCAATTACAGTTCACCTTTTCTCTTATTTATTTTGATTTAATTGATTTTTTCTCACCTTTTATATGCTTAAAATAATTTTATTACTTAACGATTTTTCCAATAACTTTTTTTAAAGAAAAGGTTAGTATATAGGCCTACAACAAACAGTTATATCCTTTTTTATTTTTGCTCTGTCTTTTATTTCTCCTTTCACGCCAATATCTCAGGGTAGACTTAAGAAATTTATAAATAAATAAAAAGAAAAATGTTGGGGTATTGTTGCTTTTTAGTATCTTCTAGCTAGAAATGCTCAGTATAAATGACAAAAGATATATTAAGAGACTTTAAATCTTTTCCTCTCCAACAGATCTACTGGTTTTATTTTAGAAGGCTTTCCACGCACCACAGATGAAGTCCGATACTTACAAGAGTCTGGTCTGTACCCAGATGCTGCCATCATACTTCAAGTGTCTGACGAGGATGTCATAGGCCGTCTTTTGCCTCCAAAGTTAGACAAATGGAAAGCTAAAAGGGACAAGCGTTTGGCAAAGAAAGCTAGAAAGAAGGAAAAGGCTCAAAAGAAAAGGGTAATAATTATTTCTTTTGTGCAACAAAAGAAAAGAAATTGCTATAATATTTTGGTCAATGAATTGAACATGAAAAAAATTAATTGAATTCAAAAGCTTTTCAATTTTGTTATGTTCATTTTTCAAGTAAACATTTTTTTATGTTGTCATGCTAAAAAATACTTTATTATAATGTTAATGTTCAATATTTTTCTCTAGCCATTGTCCAGTGCCATAATCTCTTTTCTTTTTACTTCATTGTTAGGATGCAGCAATAGCTAAAAGAAAGGAAGAATTGGTGAAAGAAAGAGAGGAAAAACGCCAAGCCCGTCTGGTATGTTACATCAAGTGGTCTTTAATGTATGCCATATTCAGCTCGATCATTTACAATTTCATGAACTGAGAAAAAAAAAGAAGACAACAATGATTGCTTAAGGATGCTAAGAGATTTACATAACATATACACTCTTTACTTCCATACTGTTAGAAAGAAAGTAAAGGACATTAACTCAATAAAATCGTTATAATTTATAAAATTAGATCATATTAGTATATGGTTATAGACATTGATTTTTAAATTCTAGTTTTATGCTTCTTGGCAAATAAATTTCCATCCTATACTTTCATATTCAATACCAAAGAGACAAACAGGGATTTGATGGAACCAACGCCCACAATTTTAAAATTGGTTTAAGAGGGAAATAGTATGAAAACTCATTCCATTTTTTCTCAGGCTGAAAGAGATGGTGATGACTCTGAAAATGAAGAGGAGATTGAGGAAGAAGAAGAGGAAGATGAGGAGGATGATATTGAAGCCATTCTTGCTGAGGAATTTGAGGTAAGTTTTAGATTTTCAAATATCTTATAAGCATCAATTTCTTAACATAAATCAAGAATTACTTGGGATTTCTAAAATGCTGTAAAAGACTTGTTTTGTTTTCACAATTTATAAATGCATATTTAGAGGAGGCTACTGTCTCAAGTTTATAAGGCTTTAAAAATTCTTTGTAATTTCAGGAGGAGGAGGAAGAAGAGGAAGAAGAGGAAGAACTGGAGGAGGATGCAGTAGAAAGGATGAAGAATGATTTCAATGAGGTTTATGACGATGATACCAACAGATTGACCGCTGTTGAGGTAAGAAAGCTCAAAATTACAATAATTGCAAATATTCAAGTTTTACAGTTGTTGAAGAAGTTAATTTACAATCTGCTTCCTATGATTGTCTATTAAGCTCTACGATATTTTTTCTCTCAAAATGTTTATGGTTTGAAATAAAACAACTAAGTATTTTACAAATCATAAAGATAATTATTGCTATTATGAATGATAATATATTTCTTTGAAAATAGTTGTATCATTTATATGCACAAATACGCAGTTGAATGAAACAAATTTCTTTCTTGTCATGTATGTGACTGTAGGAAACTCTGGAAGAAGTTCTTATTCCTCGTTTGGATATCACTGCCGGAAGAAAACCTCACATTGTACGGTACATACTTAACAAGAAATTGAAACCCTACATACAGTATCGTCATAGCATGTTTGAACGGGTGTATCCACTGAATGAAAGACAAGCAAAGCGAATGCTTCAAGTGGGATACAAACAACCAAGCAGATTTGGCAGATGGGATCCCGTCATGGTAAATTTCATTATTTGGAAAGTAGTTTAAGCTCCTTTTTTTCAAATTCAAAGAGAAAACAATCTGGAATTCTTGATTATTTTACTCTACAGAAATTGATAGAAAATTAAACAAACATTGTTTGTTTCAATTTGTGATGCTTCTTGTTCTTGTATTCAGTGATTTTCATTTAGTGATCATCTAATAAAAACATTAATGATTGCAAATTGATTGTACAATTGATATCCCCTTTCATTCTATCAATGTGTATTTTGAAAATGTCCCACATGATTTTTGATATGATTCCCTTTGTCTCACATAATGTTTGATATGATTTCCTTCTATTGACTTTTTCATTTTACAGTTAAAAGATGGAGATTGCATTCAGCCGATGAGTGGACTTGGCTACCCATCCTTTCCATGTTTCTATAGGTCTCACGTCTACTTCCTTAGCAGTTTACAAAATCGTCAGGTCTTTTCTCAAGATCCAATGACTTATTTAAAGCAAGAGACCCCTAAGCCTGTTGTGCCTATCAAAATTTCCATCATTGGACCTCCAAAATCAGGCAAAACCGCATGTAAGCATTGGGATTTATGATGTTGTGTTTTTATTATTTGGGATTTTGTTTTTGTTACAGGAGTCCTTTTTTTTAATGGTTTTGTTCTAATGCTTTGAGTTTAGAGGATTTTTTTCTTCATTTGGTTATCTTTTTTAAGATTTTAATGTAGATTGTTTAAATTCTTCTTTATTTTTTAGGGGATTGGTTTTAGCGACAGTCTTCCATTTGTAATTACTTTATTTTCTTGCCCTTTTGATGTAAGTTTTGACAATGATCCTATTATTTTTTTGTTTTCTTTCTTTGTCCCTATCTATAAGATTAAGATGTTTTGGCTTTAAAAAAGATGAATCTTTGCGGGATGAAACTGTGTTTCATTTGGTTGTTCAAAAATAATGGACAGATAATATGTAGATTTCTACAAGGTGGAAAGTTCCAGCCCTAATTTTATCAAAATGCTGCAATTGTGGGATGGCTTTTTATTGCTCTATGCCGGCCTTAAAACATACCATTGAGCAAATCTTGAATTATCAATAAGAGAAACCCCACCATAAAAAATTCACTTATGTTGATTTATCTCTTTAGTGGCAAAAAGATTTGCAGATGATTATGGTGTTGCAAGATTGTCGATTGGAGAAGCAATGCGTCAAATTCTTGTGTCTCAACCCAAGTCAGAACTTGCTAAACAAATGAATTGGCATTTGTTTAGAGGTCGCACAGTACCAGAAGACCTTCAGATCCAAGCCTTAGAGATAGCAATGCTAGATATGCGATGCCAGACCAGAGGGTATGATATAATAACTTTTCTTAAATGATAATCTTAAGTCTTGAAACCAGATTTTGAAATGATTTTCTATGTTGTTAAATTTTAAAAAATCTATTTGATCTATTAAATCTATTAGCATATGATTGGGTACTAGAAATATTGTAAATCTATCAAATGAAAGTTTGAGATCAATTCAAATTTTGAAATGATTATACTTTATAAACTTAGATTCTTTCATGAAATGTTTTATGAAGATACATATAAGACTTAACTTTGCTCGTTTTTTAAATATTAGATTATCTGATCATTAATTTCAGTGTATTCTGTGTATTGAAATTTTGAAACTTATAAATTACCAACTGTTGGTTCCCTTTTCTCATCCCTTTAGTTATGTATTGGATGGATTCCCAAATACCCGTAAGCAGATTGATTTGATGACAGAGAGGAGCATCATCCCTGTGAGGATCATTGAGTTAGAGTTAGACAGAAAGGAAGTTATGGTCAGAACAGCTAAGGACAGGGTTGCTCCTAATCGGTAAAACATGATTATATTTTATTCTTCTTCCCCTGATATATGTTAAGACTTGAATGGAAGCTTATTTCACTTATATTTCAATTTGTGCAACTTGCATGATTGATTCTACTAGATCTTTATGATTATCATACTTATTGAATTTTTATCTTTGCTGCACACAAAATTATGATGTTCATATGGTATAATAATGCAATATAAAAGTTAGGAGCAAAACTTTATTTATTTTTTTTTGAGCAAAACTTTTACCTCAGTAAAATTATTCATACTCATCACCATATTCATATATGGTCTTTTCTATGATGAATATTATCATCATTATGATATCAGGGTTTTTATCTCTTTGTATATGGTCTTTTCTATGATGAATATTATCATCATGATGATATCATGGTTTTTATCTCTTTGTATATTTGCCAATGACTGATATAATTTTTTTCCAATCATTTCTTAAAGAGGATGATATTTAACTCTACTACCATAAGATATTGGGGTAGCTTTTAGCAGATAGAATTTTATTTGTTGCTTATTGATGTGCCTCTTTTCCCGTGAAAGGTTTGATATTTCAATGAAGTGCATTTTCATTCCATTTAATTTCAATTTCTTCTTGAAAAATAATTAATTTAATTCTTTTCTTTTCCAGAACTGTCCCATTACATGACAGTGCACAGATTATTGCCATCAAGCTTTCCTGTTATCTGAAGACAGTGCCAGAAGTCCGAGACTGGTACACAGTCGAACACCAAAATCTACGTAAAGTAGCTGCAGATCAATCCAAATGGTGGGTGTGGGATAATGTCAATGAATTGGCCATGTCTAGCGTCAAAAGGATACAAAATTACTTGCAAAGGACTGGAGAAGGTACGGTTTTGCTTATGCTAAGCATATAGATTGTTTGGGGATTGAATCTTTTCAAAACTGCTACTAATTGCGTTTTTCAAGTAAATGAACTCATAGTTTCATGAGATTTTTGGGTTACTTTCTTATTTTATCATTAATTTTTAAAAGATGATCTCTTATTGCTTAGTACTGCCATATACAAGATTTCAGTCTTGCATTGTAAAAGCAATAGATGAAAAGTTATAATTAATATTGTAGCAATTTACATTTCTTTGCTGAGTAATGTACAACACTTAATACACAAGTAAAGTAGATACTCTCTAAATTAATTCATCTAGGAAAAGCAGCAGGCATTGCGGAACTATGTATCACACCCAAGGAGTTTGACCAAAGGATAGGAGATTACAGTCAGTATTGTCCTGTAAGTCTGATGGAGTGGAACGAGCTGGTTGACTGTTCCATCAATCCTACCCTTGAGTTTGCTGCTGAGTTTAGAGGTGAATAATGTTTTATCTTTTAGATGATTGAAATATTTTCTTCTCTTCAAAAAAAGATAAATTGAATGAGTATGTTTATCTATCAAAGAAGGAGGTCTGAACTGGGTGAATAGGTATAGAAGTCTAGGTATATGAATATTACAAATGTACAATTATGTTTGAGTGTGTCTTTGCAACATATATAATCAATCAATGTCTTGAACTTCCACAGACTAAGCTTCATTTAAAACAGGTAGTGACAAAAGCTAAATCCTTTCTTTGCTTTGGTGTTTTGTTTCTTTTCTCCTGAAATGATTGCAATCTTATGTATTTCAACAATATGTGCAGGTCACTACTATAAGATGGCTAGTGAGAAGGAGCTTAATATGTTCTTGAATGATCCTGAAAAATATGTTCCACCCCTGGCCCCAAGAAGACTGCCACCACCAGAACTGCTTCCTACCAGAATCATAAAGGATAAGAAGGAAACAAGGGCACCTGAGATTCGTGGTTACTGTCCAGTTACTTACCTAGATGGTAAACTCAGGTAATATAGATTTCCTTGCTATTACACTAGAAAACACTGATACATTTTTCAATACATTGCTGAGTGTTCATTTGAATAAGTTTCATTGTCATTCATGTCCACACATTGTAAAGACAAAGAATAGACAACAAGATATGTTACTTTCTTCTAGAAAAAAATTAATAATTTTTTTTCGGAATAATCCTGATTTGGTTCAACTTTTTCTCTTCATCAAAATACTCTCTTTTTGCCCATCTGAAGGTGGTTGCTAAAACAATGAAACTGTTAGATATGTTTTCAAATTAAGTATAGATCATTGATATCATTTAAAATTTTGTTCCTCTTTTTCACAATCTACTTCTCATTAGATATGAAGCCCTTATACCTGGCAATGAAGAGTTCATGGTGGAATACAAAGGCAAGATATATTTGATGGAGACTGAGGAGAAGCTGTTCAAATTCATGAAGTGAGTTATTGAGTCTTGGATTTCCATTATATTAGGAACAAGTTGATTAGCAACGATATGAGAAGTAATACAAATTTACATGAAATGGCCTTAATCTTGTAAAGTTGTAGATGCCATAATGATTAATGTAAAGATCGGTAGGCTTTTGCCTCGTTTATCTGAGACTAATTCTTGCACTTCTTTAAATAAACTGACAAAATCAGATTGAGCATTAATGTCAGTTTGCCTCATATAGGATTAACTTAATAATCATATTATGATGTTGTAGTAATATCAGTAATTGGGTAAGCCATAATTGTTCCCATCTTTTTGCGAAATCGCAAAAAGAAGGGAAGAATATTGCAGTGCAATGTACAGGTCAGAGGATGATAAATATAACAAAACAGACCCAAAACACAAAAGGCAAATGAAGAACTAGTGCCACCACTAAGAGCAGAAATTGAAAAAGCTATAGAGACCCTGAAGAGAAATAAAAGCCCAGGATGTGACCAAATATATGCCGAGATGATACAAGCGGCGGAGAGGAAGCCATAGACGTCTATCATACACTGATAAATAAAATATGGCAAACAGAACAATGACCATCTGATTGGAAAAAGTCAGTGTATGTACCGTTACCAAAAAAGGGAGATCCACAACTCTGCTTAAATCATCGGACCATTGCACTCATATCCCATGCTAGTAAGATCCTGTTAAATATAATCATGAACAGGTTTAACAACGAGCTAGAGGAAGAGATAGCCGAAACACAAGCGGGTTTCAAAAAAAAAAAGAGAGGCACAGACCACTTGCTGAACCTAACAGCCCTCTTGCAAAACCATAATGAAGTGAATCAAGATCTAAGAATATGTTTCATTGACTATTCCAAAGCATTTGACTGTGTCGACCACAACAAACTTTGGCAGACACTGGCGCATATAGACTTCTACCCAAAACTAAAAGCTCTTTATCATAAACAAAAATATGTAGTACAACTTGAAAACACCACGACTGAACCAATTGAGGTAGGAAAAGGAGTACATCAAGGATGTATACTAGCACCCCATCTGTTCAGTTTGTACACAAAAGACATATATGAGAAAGGTGGAAAATGACGAAAGACATGTATATGACGAAGTAAACAAAAACGGATAAAAGATTAGAGATATGCCAATGATACAGCCCTTCTTTCTAAAACTGCAGATAGTCTTGAAAATCTCCTTAGCAACAAAAGAGCATAGCGAAGATAAAAATTTATCATTAAATAACAAGAAAACAAAAGTTATGGACTCGGAAAAAATGTGAAAACAGCACACAAATACAAATAAATGGCGAAATGATAGATAATGTGAAAAAAAAACTTATTATCTTGGAGCCACTTTTAATGGAGAAGGAAGCTCAAAAAATGAAAGCAGGAAAATGCTGACAATTGCAAACCAGAAATTAAACAACGTTGGCAGGTTGTGGACAAAGCAATCAAATCAAAGTCAAAATCCTGAAAACCTGATTTTTCCAAAAGCGCTATATATGGCTGTGAAGTTTGGACACTACAACAAAGTGACATAAAAAGGATTCTAGCTTTCGAGGTGACATGCTATCGAAATTTTTATACAAATATCATGGAAACAGAAAATAGCAAATGAAGAAGTAAGGAAAATTCTAATTATAAAAGAAAGCCACCTAATAAAAAGATCTATGGCTTCGAGTGACAAAGGAATGGCCACAGAGTAATGCAGCATATATTATTATAATAACTATATACCTCTTTGGAATGACGGCATGATATATAAATAGATATGAAACCGAAACCCGGATGACAGATATCATGGCTTCAAGATAACATCAGAGTTGTTGCAACGTAATCTTTATATTTTATAGGGAATATGGCATGAGTTTGAATTTCTACAGTATTGTTTACATTAAAAGCACACTCATCGGATATTATGTTTTATAATGTTATTTTGTGGGTTGTTGTTTCTTTGACTGGCCATTCGAGTTCAAAGGTCACTCCTTTGTTTACATTGGAGACCTATCGGATACTCGAAATCTACCTATGATGAGGCCTCGTTCAATGGTTTTTTCGAATTTTTCTTAGCCAGCCATGTAGTAATTTCACAATAATATTGAACTCATTGTATCCCTTGTAAGTCTAAACTAACTCTCTCTCTCTCTCTCTCTCTCTCTCTCTCTCTCTCTCTCTCTCTCTCTCTCTCTCTCTCTCTCTCTGAAAAGACAACACTGAACGCAGAATAAGATATGGAAGTGGGAATAGCTTGGACATACATTTAGAAAGCCACTAACAATAAGTAGATCTATTGCACACCTATAGTTGAAGTAGAATCCCCAAGGAAGCGATCTTTGAGGTGGAATCCTCAAGGAATCGAGGCTGAGGGAAGCGAAACGTACATGGAATGAGGAGATGGACCCAACAGAAAGCTCGACAGATAAAAATAGCGCCTAGCAGTGAGCAGCCCAAATAGAATGAGGTGGAGGAAACCCATAATTTGCTACCCATGACTAGTCCAAGATGCAAAGGATTAAGTCATGTAATTAAATCTTATCTTTAAGGTTTAAACCTTTTTTATTCGATTAAACAATGGCCTTAACGGATGGGTACAGCAACATGGCATTAATTTAACCAATTTAATGATAATACAAGTGTGTGGGTCAGCCTTCACTAACGAAATAAACATTAAAGTTGTAAAACACAGAGGGATGCTATTTCGGTCGCTTATGAATGTTCCGATCTATCCATACCCCATAGTCGTTCTTTTATAGCGCACATATCCACAGCGTAGCCGTGCTCAAGGCGCTTTACAATGACAATTATACTCCCCTGACCGACAGCAA
>JASKDV010194341.1:0-11330 GCA_032466395.1 Aegires albopunctatus
GAGAGACAGAGACAGAGACAGAGAGAGAGAGAGAGAGAGAGACAGAGAGAGAGAGTGACAAAGAAAGAGAAAGAGAAAGAGAGAGAGAGAGAGAGAGAGAGAGAGAGAGAGAGAGAGAGAGAGAGAGAGAGAAGTCGCATGATTAAGAGAGAGAGAGAGAGAGAGAGAGAGAGAGAGAGAGAGAGAGAAATAGAGAAAGAGAGAGAGAATACGCACAAGAGAAGAGGAGAGAGAGAGAGAGAACCCACATGAGTGAGTGAGAGAGGGGAGAGAGAGTGTGTGTGAGAGAACATGCGTGCGTTTGTGTGTGTGTGTGTGAGAGAGTTATATTTGGAATAAATACTGTCAGAGTCTTCCAATACTTCTAGTTTTACAAACTACCGTAAATAAAGGTCATGGGCTATGTCTGTGCTAAGTTTTGGTTTCCTTTGCATCACTTTTTCTCTTTAAGAAATGTTTCTGTTGGTGCACACATAGCACAACTTATTAAGTGCCCCCATATGTTGTTGCAAGAAATGCTCCATTGTTTTAATTTCACTTTATCATTAACATTAAAATAGTGACACAACAATGTAATAATGTAAAACAACGAGATGAGACTCAGTGGAAAAAATTTCACCACGAATCACTCCACTAATGTACTTTAATAATTCCTCAAATTGAAACTGATCGGTGGCCGAATAATGAGGTAATGAATATTTAATTTTAATCACTTGATGAATGCTGCACATGTAAAATAGACCTACACAAGTGAGGAATAGTTCAAACATGAATAAACTTATGAAAATAAGATTTCACAGATGACAAAGAGAAGAGTAAAGCAAGCATCTCCTTCAATGGCGTGTTCTCGAATGATAGAGTTATCATGTTACAAGCCTTTGAAAACATACTATTTATCGAGAATTATGGAACCCCTATCCCACTACCGCGTGCACTGCTTACCCTGTCTGTGACCTCAGGTCAAAATCGGGGCCTGACGCACTACTCACAATTAATTTAAACGCACGATTTAGAGGGATATTCTCCGCAGTGAATCAGACTTTAAGTTATCATGCTAGTTTTAATGGTTAACATTTTCAGACGTATAATTTTACTTGAAAGATAACAGTAAAAGTAATGTTGTCAAAATTGTCATTCTGTTGATCAAATTAAGATTCATTCATCAATCAATCAAGTAATCAAAAAATGAATTATCTAAGTCAGCCAGTGCGCAAATGTTAATGAATCACTCTACCAATAGCACAAACAAAATATTCCAATAAATTAGGGTATGACATGAATGTATCAATTCACATGTTGTCTATTAACAGCATTCAGGTCATGTTTTCAAACCTTTAGAAGGAATCTATGAAGAGCACATGGCCAAAATTTTGGTGGAACTCAACCAGCTCAAGTCGAGACATTCGGAATTGTTGTCAATGGTCAAGGATGTGGTAAGCAACTGGATCATTACTTTTGATCTGACAAGCCGTCGTTTAAATATCAATTCAATTTTAGAAATTCTGAATTCCATTTTTGGTAAATGATTATCTTTGATATTTCATTCTGTCATTTTTTCATGACATCACATCATTAAAAGAATGCAATGGGAAGAATCTATTCTAGTTTCCTTTTCTTTAATTCTTTAGTGCAACAAGAAAACCTTACCCATCCTGCTATGGCTGGGATTTTCATGTTGCTTTTGTTTGTTCTTTCATATTTTACTCCGCCATGCTATCTAAAGCCTTAATTTTTCCACCCTGCTCTGATCTACAATGCAATTTTATACCATTTTTCTTTTCAGGAGAAAAACATTGAAAGTGTAAAGAATGCCAAAGATGAACGTGTCCGTGAGATACGCAATGCAGTTGAACTCATGATTGCGCGTCTGGAGGCACAACTCAAGAGCAAGCTCCTGACCCTTGTCTGTGAGTTTGAGGTCAAAGTTTACGGTCATTTTATCTTAAACATTTTTCTCTTCCTTCTTAATTTTTTCCTTGTGCTTATTGTGAAACATTTTATGGATATTCTCTTTAAATATTATATTCCATTTACTGGATATTAAAGAGCTAAAAAGCAATAATTACTCTACGCTAGTGAATAAGCATTGACACAATTTCATCATCATGGGTGAATTTTTAAATGATATTTCTTCCTTTTGTGATATAATCACAAAATTAATCATGTTAATGATAAGAAAACTCTGGAAGACAAATTTAATGGGGAGAATGGAAAGATTTTCAAAAACATTTTATGGTAAAACTTATTTTTGAATAACAGATGAAATTAAGGGAGGCCAGATAGGAAAGAGAATAAGAAATCTGAAGATAGATAAAAGGAAAAAAAGTGATGATGAAAAAGAAGTTTCAGATAAAAAAGGCAGAAAATGATAATTAATTTCATTTGAACTAAAAATGAAGCAAAAAGGATTCAACTTAACCTTTTCTAATTGATATACTTGGCATATGGCTTATAAGAAGATCTGACAACATTCTAGTCTAGTCTTTCCTGAATATTCAATCTGAAGAATGATTTTGTTTTTATGTTGTGTCATATCCAGGTCAAAGAAACCAGTTGGCCCATGAAGTACAGCTGTGTGATTCAGTCATCGAGAAAGTAAGTGTGAAGACCAAAGATGCGGGAAGGGCTGAACTGGTAACCTGGAGCAAATCCCTGATGGAACTTTTCCGACAGGCTCACCAGCAGTCAACGTCATCTTTTGTCACCACACCTGTCCCAGCAGATTTTACGAGGTGAGTCGATAGGTTAATCGAATAGATGAAGAATGAAGCAAAGATATATGTATGCCCATTGTTTGTTGAATTATTTTTATGGGCTTGTTTTTCATCATATTTTGAATTATAGACTCTTTAGCTGATGTTTATTCATAAGAGCCAATTTTTAAATACTTCACTGGAATTTTTTTTGTTGTTGATGGACATGCACAGAGCTGATATGCCTTTCAGATTTCCTCATATGGGAGAGAACAGACTTTATCTTAATGCTGGTTACAGGACGCACTAAATTTGCCTTTCTCAAAGAGACTTTCCTGGAAATATGACAAGGGTAATATCAGCACGTGAAACAAACTGACAAAGATCTCCTCTAGAATACCACTTCATATACCCCATTGATTACCTGTCAGATGTCAGATAAATATGAAATTGGAAAGAAAAAAGAAAAGAAAACAAAACAAAAAACAAAACTAAACTAAACAAAATGGCCTTAAAGATGATATTTTTGCACTCTACATTTTCATAATTATCTTCTTTATTATACCGTCTTATCTTATAAACTTATTTATTTAATTATCACCATCATTAAAGTTATTGGTATTGTATCCATCATTTGTAGAGATGCTCTCTATCAACATTATTATCATATTTCATCCACAGTGAGATAGTTCCCCAGTATGACACTAGTACGTTCATGATGAAAAATTTCAGCCTGCTTCGTCAACGTGCAGACCCAGTCTACAGCCAGCCTTTGATGGTCCATGGACTCAGTTGGAGGCTCAAAGTCTACCCAGTAAGTAATACAACTTGGCTTAAGTCCTTGGTGGGTTGACTTGAGATGATTATGTTTGTAGATTAAATTTTGCAATGGTTCTATTGCTTTGTTGAAACAAACTTTATCGCCTCAACCATAAAAACCTAAATCAAATCCTCTTAGTTTACTTCAAGTAATAAAGTCGATGATGACAGTGATGATGATGTAATGATGATGGTGATGGGGATAGTAATGATCATGACGATAGATATGGTAATTATACCTGAGAATTTTTAACTGATCATGTCATCCATTACCTTCGTTTCTTCCCCAGGATGGAAATGGAGTCGTCAGGGGAAACTACCTGTCAGTGTTTCTAGAGTTATCTCAGG
This sequence comes from Aegires albopunctatus, assembly GCA_032466395.1. Lineage (NCBI taxonomy): Eukaryota > Metazoa > Mollusca > Gastropoda > Nudibranchia > Aegiretidae > Aegires > Aegires albopunctatus. Next base: position 3,861 of record JASKDV010194341.1, read on the forward strand.
GATTTCCAGAGACTTCCAAGTAAGGATCGTTATGTTTTATAGAGAGAAGATCTTAAGGAAACCAATGGAAATGATTTGGATTTTGCTAACAGGAAATAGTCTCATGAACCTTATTTCATCCCTTTGCATATCAACCTACATGCCCAATTTTTATTTCAATGCAGGTATGAATATCGCGTGGAAATGGTGCACCAGGCGTCTAGAGATTGGACCAAAAATATTGTCAGGGAATTTGCATCTGATTTTGAGGTGAGATTCATGGTTATCTTTGAGATGAGATTAGCTCTTTAACTTCTTATGAGTTTGTGAGCCCCAGATTATTCCCATTTCAATTTATATATTGAAGTTGGCGAGTTCAGGTTTAAGCCTTCACTATTACTATTACCACCAATGATATGATCCAAGGAGACAGATTTATTTTTTTCAAATTCAAATTCAAATCTTTGTTTATTGTCGGTATAGAAAAATTAAAGAACATATATATCGGTAGTTGAAATCAAAGGTTTGAATCTTTGGTGGGTTCAGTTATAGAGTATTCTCATCGATCAAGGCTCTCAACACAAATTTTCTCACTGATTCATGTTAATTCACTTGATCAGCTGACTGTGACTAATGCCATGTACTCATTATATACCTGATTAAGGTGATGAAATGCATTTAAATACACCCAACCAGGAATCCTGGGACCTTCTGATCTCCAGGTAAAATGACCACCACCCAACCACCTGCTACATTAGGAGAATTAGACGAGCTCTAGCTCTTGAATAGATTTGGTTTAATTTGATTGTTAGGTTCTAACTTACTTTACTTTACTGATCCCCAACTGCTGGAAGTCATCCTTTTTCAGCAGCCAATGCCAGATTTGTTAGGTTCCAATTATTGCTATATGTCGTATTTGATTTGCTTGACCATCACCAATTACCTTCGTTTGTGTCTCTCAGGTCGGGGAATGCTGGGGCTACAACCGTTTTTTCCGCCTCGATCTCCTGGCCAATGAGGGTTACCTGAAACCAGAGTCTGATATGTTGGTACTCAAGTTCCAGGTCAGGCCACCAACCTTTTACCAAAAATGCCGAGATCAACAATGGTAAGACAGGCTGATGAATAAGTGAAAAGAAAAAAGAGTACTTGCTTAAATAAGCGAACAGTCTGATGTATAAGAAAAAGATATTATTTCTGTATGACTTATTTTTTAATACATGTTTTTTATTTATTATCACTATAAGGTTTACATGACGTACTGGGTAAATCAAAAGTTTAGTATTCTAATGCAGCTTTGTACTACCAATTTCAATTTATCTTTTGTAGAAAATACTATGTGCCAATTTTTACCTTCGTCCCAAAATAATTTTTCAGTTATGTTGTTTATCTATTTTAATAACAAGCATGAGTGGAGAGCCATGATGGCCAATGTCTGTACTACTATCAAAGGGTGATGATGATCTTAAAACAGCATGTTCTTCTTCCTTTTCAATCCTAATTTTTTTATTTTTAAAAAAAATTTTAACATTTGATTTTGAATCCAGGTACATCAGCCAATTAGAATCGGCCCAAGCTCAATACCTACAACAGAACAACGATTTGAAGGATGTAAGTTTTATGGCATACATGTGAGAAATAGTTAAAATCTATTTACACCGTCTAGATCTAAAGTGCATTTTGGAAATTTTCATTTCCATGCCCAAACAAGAGCAATTATTTTATTTTTATTATTATTTTTTTCAATTCAGTGAAACAAAGAGCTATTTACTAATAGAAATAAAGCAATATATATTCCTGTTTGTATTTTTTATCCTTATCATCAGCAGTATTGACTAATAAGTACTTGGCCTCTTTAGCACTTCTGCATTGAGCCCTTCTTATTTTCTAACATTTTGTTGGTTTAATTATTGCAATCAATACTGCATCGAGTCAGCTATTTATTTTTATTAACATTATAGAAATTATCATTGCTGTTTTTGTTGTTCTTCATTCCCACCCTTAACATTTTTTTGTATTATAATGTCCATCCATTCAGCGCCTCCTGCTTGAAATGGCCCGTAGTTCCAACAAAACGCCAACCAAGAAAGCCAGCGTACCAGGTAAACTATTAGTTCCTGATCATTTGAACATCAACTTAAAAATATTTCTTCTTTACCAGCTTGGTGAAAGTGCTGTCGGCCTCATTCATAGTTAGCAATTTTTTCTTATGGAATTTTCTTTGAGGGAGTTGGCTAAAGGAAGGGTGGGGAGAAAGAGGGTGTTAGAAATAGAAAGCTTGTTCCTTTTGCCTAGAGATTGATATGTAAATAAGAAGTTTTATGTCTGCCATCTTAGCTGTTATCATCATTAGTTTCTATTTCCTGATTCAGTACAGTGGCTGAACAGTTAAGCCGTTGGACTCACATGCAAAAGGTCGTGGGTTTAAATCTCATTGGAGACACTGTGTTTAACTCTTGGGCAAGGTTATTAACACGAATTGCCTACGTTTGCGGCGCTGTTCTAACGGCTGAAGCTCGGTGACGGTAAATACCAAAAGACAAATGTCCCTTCTGGGATGAATAAATGGATTGTTCATATTTTTTTATTTTTAAAAAATTTATTCCAGTCCCAGAATCTGCTGCTTCCCCTCTAGAGTGGCGCACCCTTATGGTGTCCAGCCTGGCCATGGCTTCCTCTACCAATACCTCTGCATCACACACTGTCCCACCCGTCTCGTCCACTGTCACCCACGTGAGTCTAGCCGACTCTGCCAGCACCAAGTCTGCCATGGCTAGTCACAGCGGGGATCTCAATGGTGACCTTGACCCTGGTGAATTTTTTGACCAGAAGAGTGTGTCATCCGCTGAGGACAGCGATGAGGATGGTGGAGAGCTTCAAGAGGTAAGACTCCTCTAAAGAATATTTTTTTGATAATATTTATTTGTTTACATATGCTACAAAAGGTTTGAATTTGGCTCTATAACCTTTTGCTCGTCTCTGATCTTTTAGTCTTTTAAATTTGTATCAAGTCTTATATGAGGAAGTAATTCCTGTGAGAAACAAATCCAGTCAGAACATTTCCAAGTGTTTTTCATTTTCGATTAAAGCTGATAATTTGATAAGAAGCAACATTGTGGAAAAGATTTCATAATAGTAATACTTAACTTCAGCTTAACCAATAGGGTCATGGAATTATTGGACTGAGCAAGCTTCACCTATTAAGTATATTTCCTTAGACTTAGCAAATAAAAGTTTCTATATTTGTCATCGTCAAATGACTCACTTGTCTAAGACCTGTTATTTTATTTTTCCGATTCTTTTATACCTTTTCCATTTAAGGTTTTGAACCCATTGCAAGCAGAGGAAGGAGATGAGTTGCCCAACTTGGAATCTTTAATGCTCTCCCTTGGCAACACTGACATGGGTGGAGAAATCAATACAGATGAAAATGACATTGACGAGGAGACAATGTGAGCAATAAGCTTTTTTCTTGCTTGATATTTAGCTATTATTATTGTCACCTTACAGAAATAATGATTATTTTTAAGCAAGAGATAAAAACAGAAATACAGACATATTGAATAAAAGCTGAACAAAAAGACACTGTCTTGTTATTCAGATATCTAATCAATCTTATCAATAATTTAATTTTGTGTAATGTACATTCAATTTTTAAATAGGAAGAAAATTATTTGATTTAGTGCTTTGGAAAACATTTCAAGTAAAAGAATTCAGAATGTTTGTCTTATGCTTTCATATTCACATTGGCATGCAGTGTTAGTAATTAATGTTTTTTTAGACTAATGATTTAAAGTTCATGTCAATATTCTTCTGACCCAGGTCCCTAGACAATGACGTAGACCACATCCTCCAGTGGTCCAATGGAAGTGGTGCTTCAACAAGTTGTGCGGTGGTTGCTGGAACAACGTCTCCTCCCAATGATGTCAGCAGTCAGTCAAATTCCTCACCAAAGGCATCCAACAATTTGTCACAACCTCCCTCAAGGTTAACTCTTTTCTTATCTCTAGTATTTGTTATGGAGAAAGGATTTGGTGGGGAGGATTTGGTTTATATTCTTTTATTTTTGTTGTTTGTTTGAAGGGGAGGAATTGTATTTGGTTTTTTATTTTGTGTAGTGGCTGGATTTTTATCATTTCTTTCTTTCTTTTTTAATTTTGTTTTTCTTTTTTCTCTTTTCTGCAGGCAAGTCAATATAGAAAGTTGTCTTAGTTTATGTTTAATTTTGAACTTTTCTGATAAGAAGGCCTCTCTAGATATATAATATAATATTCATAATATAAATGACCCAGCCACATTATTATCATCTTTTTACTGGCTTCTATTTGTATCTTAGCTTGAAGAAAGATGATGAAGCGTCCCTGCTACAATTCCTAGAGCAACATGCCTCTGATTCTACTTCCAATTGGTCATCCCAGCTGAGTGAAGCATTCAACCTTCACATCAATAACAGGGGTGAGTGAAGTGAAAAAGGTTAAACACTTTAATATTAATCCAAGGTTTGAAGTTTTAGTTTTTCAACAACTGAAAAAAGCAGCCTGAAGATAAATCACTATATTTAACAAAGCAATGCCAAAATATTTTTTTGACATTGTTCTTTTTGCTCACTGTAGCTATACCTAATGAAGAGACATATGAATATTATAGCATGTACTATGGATAACAATGTGTTGAAATGTTGGTAGACTGGTCTGCATAAACAAAGTTGGTATTATGTTATCCCTCTACATCAATCACTGCCAGATTCCAACCTGACCCTACACAACTGTGGAGATGCGAACAATAAATATTCTTATTTCATAACATAATCACAAACAACTTGTGTAAACATTCTGAGATCTTAGAATAATAAAAGGTCAAATGATATGGTAGTCATTTGGGCTCTGTATTTTTACAATGATCTCAAAACACCATATTAAATTATTGAAAAACCAAAATGGAACTTTTCTTAGAATACTTATGATTTATCTTCATATCACCAGGAGGCAGCACTGCTGAAAGTAGCCTCTTTTCCAACAATTGGCTAGACCTCCACTATGTCAAGCCTTTTAGCAACAGTGATAAATCGTTTTATGACCAGGAGCAGGACGAAAACCCATCATCCCACCTAAACAATGTCATGGATGGTGGACCAGACAGAGCCACTCCTTCTGCTGCAGGTAATAATAAAGATTTGTTAAAAGTTTATATCTCTTCAACAATTACAGGCTCACACAAGATATGGGGTTGTTTTCTTTTATGCGAATGAATAATAATATTATAAAATTCCCTTTATATGCCATAAGGGAAAACTTTTGTATTTTTGATCAATTCTGAAAAAGATAAGAATTACCCAGGTCATCTGTGCAAGATTGGTCATATAGGAAAATTATCTTGCTGAGGAAAAAAAACAACAGATGCCAAAATTGGTACTTGAACCCAGAACAACCAGGTTACAGTGCTCCTGCCTTATCCACTCAGCTATCTACTTGCTGCCTGACCTGACCTGTAAATATAAGTAATAACAAGAAGTTGGAATTGAAACGAAGAATATTTTATTTTATAAAGAAAAGGTCTGAAAGCACAAAGACTGATACATAATTGAATCTGAACTCACATAGTGACATATTTAATGTGAAGTGAGGAATAGAAGAAAAGGGGTCATCAAAAGTGTGGTAAAGCATTACTTACTATATTTATCATTTTACATTATATACTCAAATCCCAAAATACAGCAAATGTTTAGATAATGGCATGTATTGTATGGATAAATGTTCACCTAAACAGATGATTTTTGCTGAAGTTAGTTGACGTTACCTGACATTTAATCTTGATGCTAAGAAGTGGCCAATAATTCAAGTACGACTCTCTTGTTTTTAATGTGTTTGTTAACCAGGTGGTGCTGTTGGAAATCTCACGGATATCCATGAAGGTGTCAATAAAGGACAGACAGAGACCAGTGGTGGGATTTCCCTGGATAAAAATAACCTTGTTGCCAGTAACTCTGGCCAGTCATCAGCAGGGGACGTGCTGGAACATTTCCAACAAAGGTTTCCATATGTTTATTGGATATTTTGTTTTCGCTCTTGTTCGTTTTCTTTTTGTATTGTTTTAGGATTTGATATTTTCATTTGTATTTTGTTTAAGGCTGGGTTTTTTGTTTTTTTAAAGATACTACAATTCTATCTCACTTTGTTTATTTTTATTTCATTCATTATTAATTTTTTTTGTTCTTTATTTGCTTACATTTTCTTTGCCTGATATTTTAATAGTTGTGTAAACCTAAGGTCATGTTATTGTTATTTTGACAGATTTACAGAACTGGCTGCTTCTACGATTGCTGCTGCTAATGCTGCTGTCACCAGTGAGACAGAAGCTAGAAAATATCGCACTCGTGAGTCTGCAAGTTTTGTGTATAAGTGTATTATATCTCCTAGATTTAAATATATTTGATTTTAAATGTAGGTAGTTCTTGTTGGCTCTCCAGATATATGCTCTTTCTCTTTCAGTCTATTCATTATTTTTAATAGTCCATCTATGTGGTTTTGTCTGTCAATCTATCTATAAGCCTTCCTCGGGGAGTGGTCTATATAAGCATATGCAGTGGCATTTGAGGACTTTTCTCTGGGTTTTTATATTTTAAGTTATTAAAAAGTAAATCACGTTGAGTTGGTTTGGTGGGCAGTAGCCTACAAATTACTTTTAATTCATGAGAGTACCCAAAATAGTGAGTGAGTGATAAAGAAAAGGGTTGATAACTACTTATAGTGATATTTGTACATTTCTTTATCACACTGGGCATATCCTCCTTCTAAGCAAAAAAGAAACTCATCCTTTGTTTTCTCCCATTGACAGACAAAAAATCCAAGAACTCCATCCTTGCCATATCTCAGCCGTTAAGAAATTCTTTGGAGTCGTTCCCCTTGCCAGCTGCTCCATTGTCTCCTCACGGCGATGTGTCCTGTCCCACATCCTTTGAGTCGGCCATGCCCAGTACTTCTTGTGCTCTCAACCTTATGGGTAGGTGCAGCTTTTAGATTAATGACAATACAAAGATTTTCTAAGAATTTTCTCACGACACTACACCTTCTGATTATCACCAATGACACTTGGATTGTTACTGATTTTCTCATGATGTTTTACTGTAAATTTCTCTATGTTTATTGTCCTGGCTGCATTATGACAACACCTTTTATTGCAACCATATTTATTTCCATTGGCTTTCAGGTCCAGACGGAGATGACAGTTTAGACTCCATTATTTTGTCGCCATCCCCCAATGGAGCCGAGGGTTTAGACTCCATTGTCATATCACCCTCTCCCATTCGTACAAACATTGTGTGAGTAGGAGAACCAAGTTAGATGTGTGTTCTTTTTCTCTCCCTCACTCTCTCTTTCTCCCTTCCTCCCTCACTCTCTCTCTCTCCCTTCCTCCCTCACTCCCCCGTGTGGTTCCCGGGGGTAAAGAATAGGGCCAACGCTTCTCCATGTGCGGGTCGTAAGAGGCGACCAG
>JASKDV010194352.1:0-11329 GCA_032466395.1 Aegires albopunctatus
CAGATACATCTCAACTTAAATCTCTCTCTCTCTCTCTCTCTCTCTCTCTCTCTATCTCTTTTTCTCTCTCTCTCTCTCTCTCTCCCTCTCTCTCTCTGTCTCTCTCTCTGTCTCTTTCTGTCTCTCTCTCTCCCCCCTCTCTCTCTATCTCTGTCTCTCTCCCTCTCTCTTTCCCCTTTCATAGTATGTATGTAAATATTGTATTTACTTATTTGTACGCGTTGTGTTTCATTATCTGATGAAGATTATACCCGAAAGGTCACTATTAATTAATCTGTCTTGTCCAATTATTGTTGGGAATTTATTTATATCTTTGTTTCATGATACTGTCCTTCTATACCATACATATTGCTATTATGCCCAACAGTATCCAGAAGCATTACACTATTCTATACTTTCTAGTATCTAAAACCTAGTGCTGCACTCTTATTAATACCTAGAATTGAGTGCCATGCAGGTACCGGTATTCACTGTACAGAGATTATTAATATATTAAATTAAAATAATCTTTATGTACCTAAGCTATATTATACAAATCCAGTGCCGTGCATATTTATAATTTTCTAGTATCTAGAACCGAGTGCCAGTAACCGAGTGCCATCCTTAGATATCAAATCCCACCATTCACCACATCATTATCAAGCAACGGTTACAAAAACCTCCATAGGAGTTTGGTTCCCGCTTACATGTAATTCCTCTATGTATTCATGTTTGTTCACGTAATAGAAATGCTTGCCACTTTTGTGTGCTTACGCCAGTATTGAGAAGTATACATGCACTACAACTGCTCATGCACTCATAGCCACCATAAAGACACAACCTACTTCCTTCTTCAGGTTTGATCTGTTTCGTTTTGTTGTCTGGCGAAGGGTCATACCCGTAACGTCACAGTTTTGTTTTGTTTCATTTTGAAGAGGCTCACTATCCAATTTGTGTGCCTATATTATTATACTTCATTCTACATTGTCATAGTAAAGATAGAAACTTATCAGTGACTCAAATAGGAAAAAACAACAACAACAGGTTTGTCCTGTCTCTAGATGAGTCATTTTATTAATCCAGTGTTTGCTACTTTCATTAAAACCCAACGGTTGTGAGCATGATAATCATTTCTCATACATTATACCATCGATGCATCATACAAGATACAACATACTATTCGTCAAATAAAAAAATAACAACAACACACTAATACCACCCATTAAAGGCAACCAACACATTAAGGCCACCGTCATATACGTCTGTTCCAAATAACTAGGGCAACCATCATACCCACGTCAAATCACATCCGCGTATCTCACTTCACGGCAAACGCAAACCAAGGCCAACGACAAAATACGACCCGTTCAACTTACCTCAATCAAAACCAACTACATACACAACCCGTTCGAATTACAAATTAATGAAGGCAAACGACATAAATAATTGATGAACTTACAAACTAAGGCTAACCACATAATAAGACCATTCAATGTACACATTTATCACAGGCAATGACATATAAGGCCCGTTCAATATTGAAATTAATCAAGGCCAATAAAATACAAGACCAGTTCAATACACAAAGCCAATGACATATACAATCCATTCAAACGGTAATCAAGGCCATCGATATAGAAGACCCATTCAACACACATTAGACCACCTTCACTTTGAAATTCATTTTTCATTCATAAAGCAGTGATTCCACTGGTAGGTTTTAGGAATAGAAAAAAGGAATGAATGCGAGCTCTCCTCGCTTTCCTTTTTCTCCTTTCCTGTTTTCCCCTCAAGCTGCTGTGTGTTTACACTAGTAGGTTTTCGGAACAGAATTCTTAGTTTTAAGGTAAATCACTTGACAAACGTTGCCAGCGCCTCCAGAGCCTTTCTCCTGGCATCTCTGTCGTGATACTGGGGTGATTTGGTGTCCCAGAGACACGTCTGTCCTGCAATAAAGGTTATACGATTTTTGTCGATTGACAATCTGAGCGCCATTTTGTCTGCATTTGATTTAATTGGCTCACCTTGATGAGTTTCCTTTCCGAAAACGGAACGAAAATAGGACTAGTCCTATCCCGGGTTTTCAGGGTGAAATAGGAATGAAAAAAGGAAAGGCGAAGGTTTCATTCCAATTTCGTACTAGTGTAAACGCAACAAGGTTTTCAGCAAATTTTCATTCCTATTTTCTATTCCTAAAACCTACCAGTGGAAACGTTACTACTAACTTTTCATTTCCTTGCGAATAACATTGCTAGAATATAGAGTGCCAAGTCGGAGACTATAATATCGGAGGTCCCATGTTTATATGTAATATACGCATGTAAAAGTACCCTTGGCTGTTTACAAGGCAGTCTAGGATAAGCCTGATATCATCAAAGTAGTGGACATGGGTAACATACAATACAACAACAACATCATAATTGTCTGTCGGTAGTTGCTGACTTAGAAAATTAGGTGAAACATATAATATGAAATAAATGAATGAAAGAATAGAATGCAGTTTCAATATAATGAACATTTATTGATTTCAATAGGGCAATAAAAGGACCCTTTTATTTGAATAATCAACATCTTATTTCAAGACACTTAAAAAGACAATAACATTTTACAGTCACAGCGCTACCAACATTGCAGAATGATCCAAACGTTTTCCGAAGAAAAAAACAACAACACACATTGCAATACAATCCGTCATACTCAGCTTGAGTTTCACAACTCTTTGCTCTTCTTGAGTCCAGAAAGTGCCATACAGCAAATTTTGAGAAAGCAAATTAATAGTCTATGGCATTGGCTTAAATTAACATAAGTAGTCTCCCTTTTATACAATGTCTTGAATACTGTGGCCTTGCCAGGGAGGGATAACCTGAATAATGCTGCTCAATATTGACAAAGATAAATCTACATGTGAGTTTTACTCAAAACATCTTATTCCGGGTTAGTGAGAGAAGTCAAGCTATAACAGGTAAAGTTTGCAAGTATGCACTATTCCAGACATTTCAAGATTGGTCAGTCAGTCAGGATTTTAGGGGACATACAGCTTGATGTCACAACGTTCTATGTATGGTAACAGCTAAATCCCCTCGTATAAAATGTGATCAATGTTGAGGGGCTGGTACAAACAGAGGCTCTCTGCTTTCTACGTTAAACTTTGGAGTGTAAATGCCCGGATGAGCAGGGACGCGGTTTCCGGAAATGATTATTTCGTATTTGGCATCTTTGTTGAGAACCCAGTCGTTGATGTTCTGGTGCTGAATTGGGTTACCATGGTCATCGTAGTCTCCTATGAACCCAAGGCAAACCATCTTGTTGAGAGAAAAACTTGGAAGGAAAAAGAAAAGAAATACATGAATGAATAAAACAAATATCTTAATCATTAGTATTCTTCTAGTTATCTTTCTTTTCTTTTTAACAAACAAATGAAGCAAATATAATTATCACCTCACCTCACCTCATTCTCCTGACCGGGGGTGGTCGTAGAAGAAACATGAGGGATGCTTCTGTTGTTAGAGCTCCCCAGCCAGCACGGTCTTCTGCTCGTCTTATTAGGGTTGGGCTGGTCCAGTCGTTTATGTTATCCAGCCAACATTTAGCCTGATCGAAATTAATTAAGTCTATCTAGAGCTGCCCCATCCTGAACTTATAGTGCTATTATTGGCTGGGATATTCCCCGCGAGCACGCACTAGATCTAATTATAAACACAGGTTTTAAATCCTTCATAGATCTATTGAACAACAAGACCTACATGGCACTAATACAATACAAAGAGATCGCCTCGAAATCAACATGGTTGATCGTAAGTAAATATCAATTTTATTTTATTCATTTATAGAGATATCTATTTGACCATTAATTGCTTTAAAGAATATGACTACTTTATTTCTAGTTCTTTGTTCCTCTAAGGGTATCCAGTCTAACTGTTTCATGTTATGTATAATTATTGTGCTACCATGTTCATATGAGAAGTTGTTAGATATAAATTCCAATTAGTTTACTTTGCATTTCTGCTTATAAGGTGACACGATTACAGCTTAACAGTAGCTTACCAGACTATCATGGAAACAAACTATTCTCTTTACAAACAGTTCTAAGTTAATCAAAATGCAAATGAAAAAACAAAAACAAACAAACCATGAGATATAAAAAAAACTTCCTTGAGGAGCGCGTTCCCACTAAATGTGCACAATTAGCTTTACAGATTACATTCCAACATCCTTCTCACTCCCCTGAGGAACATATAATAGAGGTGCACACTGATGAAATTTCAACTTTGCATCCTACTGTCACGAATTGAACTTAGAACACCAGTCCAAATGTTTACCTCTTTACCACAATGCCTCATAAAAGCATTGGGCTTACTTACTACACAAATACACTTATTACCCAGAATTACAGGTTGTGTTTTAGGCCAACAAACTTCCCCATTGCCATAAACAGGCTTGTCTTCTCATAGCAAGCTATTTTGGTGGACGCCAAATTTGTAAGACACAAATTGCTTGACATTTGCATGCTTCTCCTCCATCTTCTCAATATGTCACTAGGGTGGGTAATATAAAACGTATAAGATCACAAGAAAGAGTCCCACTTGTATATCAGGAGGAAGTTAAAGGGCAGAAAAGAACCGTGAGGCCTTTGGAGTCAGTGGCTAGGACAGGAAGAGCAACTGTTGGTGTTTAATGGCAGCCTATGCCTTAGCGGGGTGACCAGGTAATATTGTGTAAAACACTTTACTCTACTTACCCAAAACTACAGGTTGTAGTCATGCCAACAAATTTCCCATCGCGATAAATAGGTTCTCCTCCCCATGGCCAGTAATCCTGGTGGACGTCGAATTTGTCCAATACAAATTGCGTGAATCGTCTCGCCACACCTTCTTCTCTTTGCTTCAATAAGGCTGCTTTGCCTAGGAAGTCTTTATTAGACTGAGAAGAAATCACAAGATATAGTCATACCTCAATAGTTACGTTTCATTAGTAATTGGTCTTACACCCATATATCTAGGCATAAGGTCAGCTCATCTATACAACGAGGTGTGTTCACATTAAAATTTAGGCCAAGCTGGTTGGTTTGAACAGCGCATTTATTTCTCTTCTTCACCAAAAGAAAATTGTTAAATTTAAGGCAAATAATTAAAAAATCTCTTTAAAAATTGTCTCATTTTGATTTTATGTTTCTGTTAAATTAAAGTTTGTGATGTTTAGGGTGCAATAATAAAAATGTGGACCTATATTGGACTATCGGACCGAGGTAACAGCCCGACCTTATTATATTATTAAACATGTAGATTTCATTCGTAACAAATATTTTTCATGATAGATAAAAATTTGATTGTTTGTAATCGACCTTAATCAAAAATGTGATGGAACCAATGATTTTATCTTTAAATCACTATAGCTCTAGACGTCCCGCGAGACATATGTTATGTTTCGAAGGAACAGGTTACATGATAATAGTATTGAAAAATAGTGTTTGTTTAATATCTATTTCAACATGAAGATAAACATAAGTAATGTACTAGTATCACTCACATCCAGCTTTGTCCTGTAACTTCTTCCACATTCAAGGGGCGTGGTTGTATCGTCCAAGTCTTGTCCCCAATAAGCAAAAAAGTTTTCAATGCGTAGATGTCTCAATGCGTAGTAACCAGCATTACGAATTCCGTAATTTTTTCCTGCTGACATCAGTCTGTCATAGACGTGTAAGGTGTACTGTGGAATATTAAAGGAAATTGGACAACACTGAAAAAAACTTAGAAATACTACATTTCTACAATCAATTCTATTTACTATTCATATACACGTATACAATTGGCATCCATCAGAGCACGCTTCAATCACTTTAGAGGCCTTCTCATTCCACAACTCTTGAAGGCATATACTGCCATTTTCTTCCAAAATGCAGTATATTCATTGAGTATAAAGAGAGAATGCAAAGAGCCTTTCTCAAAGACTCAATATCGCCCCCTGAATGAAATTGAACCTGGGATTTTTGAAAACCATCCCAAATGCTGTCCTTGCTTACCAAACAATGGTTGTGAATGACTTGTGATTTGTTTACGATGAAGAGCTTCCTACAAGTATATATTTATATTATTTCACTTCATTTGAGTTTGATTGTCCTGACATGATTTTACTTTGCAGTATGTACTCATGGTGGTTTGCATTTGCCTTTCATTAGAGCAGTTCTCATGGTTAAATTTGTGAGGAGATACAGACTTTCATGTCTATCTTTACCATTGACATTACCATTACTATTTCTTAATTACCTTTACTATTACACCTACTATTATTACTATTACCTCTGATGGAATATAGAGAATGAAGCCATCCTCTCCTGAATGGGTGAGCCTCATAGCCCGGACCTTGCTGGCATGTCCTACATCCATAATGTTCAATGTCATTGGTTTGAAATGGTTCTTGCCAGTAGGGATGTCCCCGACATCTTCAAGCAACTGTTGGGCATGTGGGCCAATCATGGCAATCCCCGAGAACATGGAAGTGACGTCAATTACCTGTACAGAACCGTCTTGTGGTAGGTTGGACTTAAGCCAAGATATCGCTCTGGTTTGCTGTCTTGCCGTACAGACTATGAAGAAGCTATTGGAGAAAATAACGATGAAATTGTTATGGTTATCAAGATTAGGAAAGCATGCGGCACATCAAAGCTGGTATACTAATATGTAACACTGCCATAAGTAAGTACCGTATGTGAAGCATTAACAAAGTGCGCTTCAAGAGAATTTATGGCCTGGACCGCCATGATAGATTGGACTTGAATCAGTAGGGAGAGTATTGAAAATTGTTATGTTTTGAATGAGATGAATTAACTTACGCCTTATCATGTTTCTGGTCACTAGAAAATCTTTTTAGAATTGATAACAATGAAAGGAGGTTTTAATCTAAACTATAAACACCCAATTTGCCTGAAAATCTATCCATGGAACCTTAGCTCGCCCAAACACCGTCCCAAGACCTAAGAAAAATGAATAGACCTCGGCAAGCTCTACAGCATAGCTCTTAAAAAAAATTCTTAAGGATTGATACCTGTGATACTGATACAATAGTAATCCATCATGGTAGATCCGGGACATCAATAATGAAAGAGTGCCAACAAAATAGCACCAACCCCCTGAGACCAGCCTAATTGAGCAAAGCACACCCATTGGGACCAGCCTATTTTTGAGCAAAGCACATCCATTGGGACCAGCCTATTTGAGCAAAGCACACTCATTGGGACCAGCCTATTTGAGCAAAGCACACCCATTGGGACCAGCCTATTTGAGCAAAGCACACCCATTGGGACCAGCCTATTTGAGTAAAGCACACCCACTGGGACTAGCCTATTTGAGCAAAGCAAAGCGCACCCATTGGTACCAGCCTATTTGAGTAATGCACACCCACTGGGACTAGCCTATTTGAGCAAAGCATACCCACTGGGACCATCCTATTTGAGCAAATCAAGCCCATTGGGACCAGCCTATTTTATCAAATCACACCCATTGGGATCAGCCTATTTGATCAAATCACACCCATTGGGATCAGCCTATTTTATCAAATCACACCCATTGGGACCAGCCTATTTGATCAAATCACACCCATTGGGACCAGCCTATTTTATCAAATCACACCCATTGGGATCAGCCTATTTGAGCAAAGCAAAGCACACTCATTGGGACCAGCCGATTTGATACATTTTCAAACCACCATTTGAATAATTTTATGTTCTAATCCCTTGAGAGAGCTGTAATTTAGCATGTAGTTTGACATAACCATGCAGGTTGATGTTATATCTTGATTTTCTTGTTTGCATATAATATATTTTTTTACAATAGCAAGCTGAAATGAAAGTGAAAGTCTTTATCACGGCAACCCAGGCCTGGATCAGGCTTGTCCTCAGGGAGTTAGGATGAACACTAATTAATTATCATCTTTTAATTAAGATGATAAGATAGTTGCACACTATTTTATCCATCTGCTGAGAAAAAGCTCAACAGAGACTTGTCATGCTTAGAAACATATGGCAAAACAATTGCATAACCACCGGCACGGAGATGAAAATATTCAATAGCAACGTCAAGTCTGACCCAATGGATGGTTTAGAGCCTTGTCGACAGACAAAAGATCTGGGAAATGAGCTACAGTTCTTCATCATTTCCTGCCTTAAAAATATCCTTGAAATTCATTGGACAGACAGAATAACAAACGAAAACTTTGGAAAAGGGCCGATGAACAGCCAATCACAAAAACTATGGAGATTGATAGGCGCACACCCGCTCCCCCCACCCCCACCCCCATACACACACACACACACACACACACACACACACTCTGAGGAAAGACAATAACATCATAACGAAGCACATTCTAGATTGAAATACTTAGGGGGAAAAACATCATGGCAATGAACCCTGGAGAAAAAGGCCCAAAACAGAGCTAGGTTGAGATCCACAATCGACGTCTTATGCTCCTTAAGGAACTCAAAAAATTAAGTCAAGTAAGTCATGTTATTGATATATTTCAATCTATTCATCCAGGGGAGAAATCAGGTTTTAACAGTTCTCTGCTCAAGGGGTAGAATATATTGTCCAAAAAAAAAAAAATACATCTGCTGAAATGGGACTCGAGCCTGGTTACTCTGGGTCACAATGCGAATGCCACTATTCACGATCTAGTTCCCACTATCACTTCTCCTTTACAAGTGTCCATTACAGTGTGATACACTTAATTACTTAGCAATCAAGCTTCATGAATTGTTTAAAAGGGATTGTATCTTCTACATGTGCATGATCAAAATGATATTTGCATACTAAAGTATTAGAATTGTTTACACTATTTTGATATAACTTTATTCTATGTTAGATTGCGTCAAAGCCAGGTGCTACAATAATGGCAGGTTGATCTAGAATAAGTCGGGAAATATACACTTGCAAACTCATTCTGTCATAGATTAACTTCACTTAATGAATCTTAGTAGATGTGACCAAAGTAACAACTTCTGTCGTTATTAACAACCCTGCACATTATAATAATAGATCATTAAGCCTGTCTACTTTTCAAACTATTTTGTAAATCAGTATGTCACTATAAAAGCAGCCTGTGACTTACTGATCAACGTCCAGTCTTGCTACAGTACAGTCATTTTCAAAACCTCCATTCACGTTCTGTAGACCCGTATGTACAATGGAACCAATTGGATTGTCGATATCATTTGAACACAAGTATTGTAGGTACTCTGTAGCCTCATGGCTTTTGGACTGAAATGGAAGTGAAACAATGAATTATGATTGGTTATCATATCACTGATATTTATAATAATACTACACACCCTGCATTGGCGATGAAATGTGAGAATAGCAGTTTCAATTTTATAGTAAATTATTTTAATCATGTCGAAATTTAAAAAAAAATGTGCCATTTCTAAAAAAGGTGAAGTATACTTTATGTTAATCAAAAACAAAATGTCTCACGGCAACTTCAAAAAAGCTCAAACAAATGAATGAGTTCTTTAGCATCGTTAATACGTTATCAATTGTGTCAATGACTTGATGATATCATTCCTTTGCAATTTTAGTTAACAGAAACTAAGATCTGGAATCTAAAAAAAATTCATAAATAAATGTTGAAAATAATGCAACTTCTCTGTCGATACGGTCATACATTCACAATAACAAGAGTAGATTCTAGGTCAACACATTACATCCACCAGGTAACCCAAAAACATGCAAGCTAAAGCAAAGTCTTTAGTTTGGTATCCGATGCACCAATCATCATCAAACTTGAATGAACTAGAGTTAGTTCTCGATTAAGTATTAGGTAAAAAAGTTTTATTGTTCAAAATAATGTATACATTGAAAAAATACCCATATTGAAACAAAAGCTTATGAGAAGATGTGCAAATTTTGAAATGAATATGGTACAACATGAGTAAGTTATTCCAGAAGAACTGACAATTTCAATTAATATGAAAATATATGTATAATCCTACTCGCCCTCCTGCAAGAACCTTTGGTACAGATATTAAATAATTTGTTAAAAAATATTTTTTTTTTAAAATAACGAAATTATTCTTACCCTGACTTCAAATTTTGCAAATGAAGACATATCCATAAGACAAACGCGTTCCTTGCAGGCCCAGTATTCTTCTTGCACCGAATTAAACCAGCTTGGCTTGCCCCATGCCCACATGCGATCAGCATCGAAAAGGATTTCTATGGGTAAACATGCAATAGAGATGCTGATAAGGATAGATTTTATTATCTTTATTTCCATACC
The DNA here is from genome assembly GCA_032466395.1 of Aegires albopunctatus. Lineage (NCBI taxonomy): Eukaryota > Metazoa > Mollusca > Gastropoda > Nudibranchia > Aegiretidae > Aegires > Aegires albopunctatus. The sequence continues at coordinate 10,249 of JASKDV010194352.1, forward strand.
AAGAGCAACTTACATATTTTATATTTTCTTTTTCTTTTTCTCCTTTTAAGGACATCCTGGCTGTAAAACCTCTGCCAAAACCACATGAATGCCAGATTTTATGTTTTGTTTAACAATAATACCAACGGGCCATTTCACACAGGTGTCTTCATAACTTCCTAAAAATCATACAGCAGAGTTGTATTGAATTTACCCCTTTCCGTGCGTTATTGATATTAGGGTGTTCCAAGACTTATAAATAGCTACGGTATTTTTTACGTGCATATATTATTATCCATATCAGACCTCTGAGATTATAGTCCGTCTCTGATAGGAACTTAAGGGTAGGGGGCAGAAGCAGAATCTGCAAATTTGGATTTCGAATTTTCAATACTGGACATTTTGACAGACATGTGAATCTAACTTCAATTCGATTGACTACAATAATAAAGTAACAAATTATGTAATTAATTCCGACCCAATTTTTAAAAGGCTCTGTGGTTGATCTGGTAGAAAATACTTTCCTAAGGTGATTCGGTGCTTTTCATGGGTTCTAATTCCTCCTGTCTAACTTGATTTTTTTTCTTTCGTTTCTTTCTTGGAATTGCTCATACATTCATTATCTTTAATTATTTCGTAATGGAACATCTACCGTGAGTCTTATATTAATGATGTTGGAATCTATAAAGTTATTCATTAGTTATGTATAACATAATGTTCATGACTTTGAGTATGTTGTTCTTCATATATAGACATAGCAAGCGAACTGATTAAAACCGAGTCACATAGGCTAATATATTGCAGAAGTTCATCCTCCTATTTTTTGCTGCTCCTTGAACCCCTTTGCCTGAAATCCTATTCATTCTATTGTTGAACAAATGCTTTACAAAGGGTGAATTGCTGCACACCAAAGTCTATACAACAAGTTAATTGCTGTGCAAAATTCTTAGTCGGCTTAACCATTCTAAGTAAGACCAGCGTACCTTATTATTCAGAGTATGATTGGTAGACTTCTACTACTTTAGGACCAGCGTACCTTATTATTCAGAGTATGATTGGTAGACTTCTACTACTTTAGGACCAGCGTACCTTATTATTCAGA
>JASKDV010194363.1:0-11328 GCA_032466395.1 Aegires albopunctatus
AAACAAAACAAAAAACAAACAAAAAAACAACAACCCAGAAAAAGCAAAAAAACAAAAAACAAAACAAAAACAAAAACAAAAAACAAACGCCTCAAGTGCATTCGGCGAAATTCGAGCTCTGTACTTTTCAGTCCTTAGTCCAATGCCTTATTCACTCTGCCAACGAACTTACAATTCTACTCCTGTTATATCGTAAACCACTTCATGTTGATATGTCAAAGATAGTCAATTGGTAGTCACCAGTTCCACAAGAGCCTGACTCCGCCATTTTCAATTTACCTTCTTACTTGCTATTTCATCACCTTACAAGTGTGGGTTTTCCATACACATTATGTGTTCTTGATAAGCAAAACTATTTTGTGTACGCCACCCTTGTAATTAAGAAAACAGATGGTATATTATAAGATTTTGAAAACAACTGATGAGCCACGAACGTAAACAATTGCTTTGACATTGATAGTTGATCTGATTTGAGTAAGGACATGTTAGTGTGAAGAAGAAAGACAATTCTTAATTTCAACTGAAACTTGGTTCGAGGCTTGACTATAAATTTTGGAATGTTAAAAATAAATAGATATTATTAAAATCAAATAAGCCTCTTTTAGATTTGGAAATAAAAACAAGAAAGAAGTGAATTAAACAAATAGCTAGACAGATTGTTAGATTATATAGATAATTAATTGATGAAATGTTGAACATAGTCCAATCAAAATATAATCTATTATTGATATTATATTAGATACATGTAGGTAGATGCTTAATCAATAAATAGATAGATAGGTTGATAGAGGATGAATTGATGGATAGATAGATAGATACACTAATAAATAAATAAACAATAGATGAATGAATAGATAAAGAAAGAAAGTATTACAGGAAACTGCAAGTTGGGAAATTGAAACTCCATACTTTTCAAGGCGATCAGGATTTCTCTTCAAGACATTTTATTAAGAAACTATAAATAGGCCTACCCCATGAGTATCTAGCTCTACGCAATGAAATTTTAAATTGATTTTTGAACACGTCCCATTCTGTCCGTCCTTCAGACATGACGTAATCCTGTATTATTATCGTGTTCGCCGTCGTTGAGTCACCACACTATGAATTTCTCTCAATGGGTCTATCATTATATTACTAGATAATGATTTAAAAAGCTGTCGTCTACCTTCTCGAACCTCTCCAAGCAATTTATCTAATCGTCTTCCTTTGGGGACAGTTTGTGTAATGCTTGCCTTCTGCCATGATTCTTTTACTCGCTGGTAATGCATATTGATATTAGAGTTAGACTGCAAAGTCCACTCTGTCATACAACTACAAAACAGCGTATATGTAATATAATATAGCCCCTATATAATTCATTATTACATGTATTATAATGAAAATGACTGTATAAGTTCACCGTGGAGCGCAATAGTAACCTTATACTGAATATGAGTACTATATTATATAACGACATTGTAGAACACAATTACATGGGGCAATATGATGCTATTTAATTACATATGTACTGTTTTCACTCCGAACATTCTGAACTTTTCCCTTGAATGGACGTAATAATATGTTAGAGAGGATTGGAAATACCTGCATAGAATTAAGTGGGAAAACTACTCAGCTCAATACTCTGATAAAGAAAATGCAACACATTTTGACCAATAGAAATATTCTACTACTTTAGATGTATTGGCAATCCCATTTGAATTGATTTAAATACTGTCAACATGCCTTTCTTAAAATAGTACCGTATTGACTTTAAACGATGACCTAGATGGCAATAATTTTATTAGAAACTGGAGGATGTGATGTTTGGTATCTGGGTGAACATACCAAGTTATTTGGTTACTTTTCCTTAGATCATTAGAAGAAATCACAACCTGTGCAATGGTAGCTTTCGTGTCCTCCACCCCGAATTGGAGCACCATCACGCGACCCTTTTGGATGCAATGATTATTATTTCATGTGTATAACCAACAGAAGATGACTTCCATTCATGTCGTCATTGGCACGTGCGTTTATTGAATTCTAATCTTTTTTATTATCAATTCAATTGGAAACAATAGTCTGGACATAATAGGCTTGTTATCATAGTGAAATCAGAATGCAGTCATGTACATGACAGGGTGTTTTATTTGTAACAGTCAAATGAACTACATCGTTCTAAATTATGAATATAATGTCTTTTTAGTATAATTCTGTCATGGCGATCTCAATAAAACTCTTTTGAAATTGATGTTGAAATGAAAACGTGTAAAGCGATATGAAGAAACGCCTTGTTACTAATGACTATTTAAAAAGTATGTTTGTTGTCTTTTCTGTGTATTTTGGTTTCAGCCTTACCGCGTTTCGTCGTTGTATCAGCACTGACAGTTCCAATCAGTCATCAATTTGTGACAGATCACTCGGGCTATATTTTATACGCCTACAGGATTATACAAACCGGTACATACAAGTCTTCTCATATCTCTTGACAGTAAAAGTACAACAAAGCATTTCTATGTAGCCTCGAGCACACTCGTGTTTGTTTTGGTTTGGCTGTTCAAACGACTCCCCGCACGAAAGGCCCGTAACTTGCCTATAATATAATAAGTAAGAGGCTTAATGATATTCTAGCCAATGCCCTCGTTAACATAAGAGTCTCTTCTCCTACTTGGACTATTATCATAACTAGCGGCCAGACCTGAGACCATCAGGTTGATGACCAAAACCGCTAAGGTTGTAATCCCTGCATGACGAGCCAACCCGTGCGTAACGTAAATATTCGCTCTGACCACACTACAAAATAACAAATAACGCTACAATACTAAATTAGCTCCTGGTTTGGATACAGGCCAGGTCGGTCGAACTTATGCTGGATCGATTTATTATTCTCAGTAGGACCCCTGCTTTTGTGTCTTTTTCCTCGTCGTTTTCATAATAGTCAATATCATAAACATGATAATCACAAAAGATCGATAACAAAATTATAAAATGAAAACAAGCATGCACCCTTATCTTCAAATATTCTCTTTACTATTAAAAGGAAGGAACAAATATATTTTTTTATATTTGGCAAAATGCACTAAATTTGTTCTATGACTTTGCCTACATGGACTTGGCTGTTGTTTTTTTTTTTTTTTTGGTTTTTTTTCTTTCCAAGATCCGTCTCAGCTCCTTGCGAGGTATATAATATTATATAGGTCCATGCCAATGTTACAAGGCCTGTTCCTCTAACAATGCTTAAAAATATGACTCTGCCGATTTAGTCAGATTGGTGTTGCAAAAATGTCCTTACACCTATAAATAGGCGTCGTTTTAAAATCGATTTGAAAATTACATGATATATAACTTATTTTCTTCAAATATTTGTATATATAGAATTTCAAAGAGTTTCGTTCATAATCAGCGAGCGAAATGATAATCAAGAATACAAAAATGAAGAAACTAACAAACAAAATAAAAATATAAAAGAAAATAATCAAACAAAAAAACCCAACACATTTCACGCTACATTGATATAATCGCTTTTGGTAAATCCCTTTTGCAAATGCTTGCGATTTTGATAAACATTCGAGTGAAACAGACAAACATCGATGTGTTCTTGAATTTGATGCACATTTTTCATTACTTGTATAATTCAGGGCGTATATAATATACTCAACGATTCATTAATAACTTCTCTTTTGTCTTATTGGTCGTTTCTTTTGGCTGGATGCATAAAGTTTAAACTGGTATTGCTGATATTATTCTCTTATTATAATATTATACTGAGAGGCATGAAAAAGTATCCACTTTTGAAATGTTGTCAATATATTGTATAAATTACAACACATATTGAGCACTATTGATGTAATTAAATCTAGGTGTCTGGGCCTTGGACTATGGATTCCGGTGAGTTATTTGCAATATATCGTATTCTCTCTATCCCACGTGGTCCACGTGCACATTTAGGATTTTCGCGCCCTGTTTTCTTAAAATCGCTATAAATGTCAGATTTCATCTCTGTTACTGCCTCTTTTACTCCTAACGTTCCAGAAAACTCTCTCAATCAATCCTCTCTGCGCCGTCGTGCTTGAGGCCACAACAAGGATCTCGATTTTTCTATATCGGATACCACTCGGGGTGCAGTTTGTAGGGTGAGGTCTTTGGTCTTCAATTCTTTCTCCATTGTCCTTCTCCATGTCTCCTTCGGTCTTCCTCGTTTTCTGTTCCCTGCGGAGTCCAGCGTATACGTGCTATTCTCGGAATTGAATCCGTGGGCATCTGCAGACATGGCCAAGCCACCCTCCAAACGTCTCTCTCTCTGTGTGATGATCTCTGATATTGAACACATTTTGGTTTTACGTAGGAGATCCTCGTTCCTGATGATATTCGGCCAGAATATTCTGAGGAGTCTTCGTAAGCATTTTGTTTGAAATCCCTCCAGTTTTTGTTTTATTTCTAATGTTGTCTTCCAACATTCTGCTCCATATAGCAATACACTCAGAACATTGCTCTTGAAAATCCTAATTTTGGTGTTACTTCTGAGACTAGTTGATTTCCAGATGTTCCTAAGAGGAGACAAGATGTTTGATTTCGTGAAATCAGTTGGCATGCCCAAGTATATGCCTCCAATTTTTATGATATGCACACAATTTCAAGCCGTGGCCATCAACAATCACAAAGATTCGAAGTGATGTCTAAAACGTTCTTTATGCTAATAACGCATTTAGAAATTATAGAAGAGGCTGACAATTTCATTGGAAAACCTAAAACATTACATGTGTACTTATAATGCAACTGATAATTGATCTCTTGCTCTTCACCCATCTCTCGTATACATGTATAATTTGAAGATAATCTCTCTTAAAAAAATATAGCGCAAGGGAAATTATTGTGCTTCTTTGAAATCTTTGGCTTAATTTTTACCCACTTGCAGAGATGACTGACAGATCTAAAAAATATACAATGGTATGTGATGGATCAATATATGTGTAAGATAGTATTAATCAACAAAATCAAGGTATTTTTCAGCTTAATTAACTAAAAAAAGTTTTTTTTTAAATTATAGATAAAAAAATAACCGCTCCCTAAAATCAAAACAAACCATTGGCATGGCCTGATTTCAGGAGGTCGTCTACAAACAGAGGTGTTTTGATTTTTGTAAATTTGACCCTCCATCTTTGCAGAGCAACGAATGAAGCTCTATCTTTCTTTTTTCTCTTACACATGCACATTCATATACACACACACACACACGTTCTCTTTGAACATCTATCTTGTGATAGATTTTCGAAGCGGCGACAATAGACAAACTTAGCCTCACACAAATCCATCACCCATTGTATGCTAAAATCATCTTTTTAAAGATATTTTATCATAAGAGGATTGTATTTGATAAAAATGGAATGTAATTCATGATTTAAACCATCACTTCTTATATCTGAGCGTTGTATCAGTAACCGATCCACTCGGTCACATTTGATAGTGTGTCAATTGCAACCGAGTGACTCTGTCGCAATTAACGCTACCATTATTATTATGTGTTGAAACGAAGTGCAATGTCATCAGCCTGGCAAGCCTTACTACACGGTTCATTCATGCTGTTGCCATAGTCGCATCAGCTGGTATAAGACTACTTCTGGGTCAAAGCTATCGCGACCAAGAAATTTTGACTTCTTCATGGTTCCTGGTGCTACATCGTTCGGCGGTCCTTTCAAATGCATTTGAAAAAGAGTGGAAAGAGAACTGTCACTCCAATTTTCTGCTTACTTTGCATAAATAAAAATATATTGTCTTCCTTTCCATTTGTTTTCAAAAGGCAAGTGATTGCCTATGAGATGCAGTTATAAATATAGACCTAAATACAGAGCTGCCAACCCATATTGAGGCTCACAGGGGTCTAAGGCCTAGCTCACCAGATTTTTGGCAACACCAAGAGGAATAATTCGCGAAAAAAAATCTGCATGGCTCCGAATCGAACGAAAAAAATCAGACTCAACAAATACCACATTATCACGCCTCAAAGCCTAGCTATCTTTTTATTTATTTATTTTTATCAAAAGATGATTAGTTAACTGTTCAATTACATGTATATATTTCTCTGCTCAAAATGACCAAAATTAGGTAATAGAAGCAATACGTACATAATTTGTCAATCACAGCTAAACAGCTATCTGTATTCTAGAGTGCACCCATATGATTATAGCCTAAGAGGGAGGGCATCAATTAATAATATTTGGACAGTTTTGAAGATAGGAGGCATTCTACTATTACATTACCACAAAGGACCTTTACTGACAGAGAACTACAATTACATTTTTTCCCCTAAACAAATTACAAGATTGATGATGATGTTACCGGTATCAGGGTCTAGCAATAAATTTGATTTGTTCTTGGTTTAGCAGGTGGAAAGGTCAAGGTGACCTTGAAATATGGATACATGACAATTTATACACATATATGTATTATTTTAGCACTATGCAAGATATAAAAAACGGTCCCACCCTAACACGTATCTCACTCTCTCTCTCCTCTCGTATAACTACAGCACACTATTCCAATTCCAGTATCTGTACAGCGCACTATTCCAATGCCTATACTAGTACATCTTAACTTAAACTCTCTCTTTCTCTCACTCCTCCCATATAACTACAGCACGCTATTCCAATTCCAATATAACTCTACAGCGCACTTTTCCAATATAAGGCCTATACAAGTACATCTCAACTTAAACTCTCTCTCTCTATATATATAATATTAGGCCTAATGTTGTTATTGCTATGCTACAGGACGGTGGCTTGGTAGAAAATCAATATTTAAAGCTGTTAATATTATTATATTGATGTAGGCCTACTACTACTCATATTCAGTTGCCTACGTTCACTACTATTGTATCAAAATGTGTGTAGTTGTGCGCTGCAGACCTAGTACTGTGTGTGTGTGTCTGTGTATGAACGTGCGTGTGTGTGCATATGAGAGAGAGGGATCCTGTGGGTGTTTATTGTATGCTGGAACAGAGTTGAATGGAGAGCAGCTGTAATGAGGCGCGGTGGGTAAGCTAAGAGAGAGAAGCACGTCGCTCAAGGCAAAACACGGACACGCACATATCGTAAAGCGTTTATTTTCCTCTCTATGTAAACATGATAAAAATTGAAAAATTATAAAGAGGCTAACATGATCAAGTCAAGCAGTTCGAAATCGATTGGACTTGGCCTTGACGGGGTTTCAGTCGGGCTGCCCAGGAACTGGTGTTTTTTGAAACCTCAACAGGTTTTTTTCTGGCGAGACCGGAAAGTTGGCAGCTCTGTAAATATCTACTAAAAAATGGAAGAGTCAATTGCGACTGAGTAAGTAGGAGCTATTTTGCTGAAAAAAGTAGCCTAGGCTATCTCGCATGGCACAGCATGGCTAGTCTGTCATCAGTCATCATTTCGAACTTCTCATTCGGTTACAAATCAAAACAGAAAGCAGAGAAGAGGAGAATCTAAGAATCAAGATCCAAAACATATATACACACCCAAATAAAATAGGCCTATAGAAAGTAACTACGGTACCGACGTTTTGGAGATACCACAATGATTCGATCCAGAATCTAGATCTAGACTCTTATCGAAGTAAAATCAGACTGCATCAAAATCCAAATCAGAAATATTTACATTAGATTAGATTGGCAAGTCAGTTAAAATTATAAATAAATGTGAAAAGGCATTACGGTATGCTTGCCATTGTTGAAATTCTCTCTCTCTCTTAACACACGCACAACCAGCAATACAAGATGGGTGCCCGGCTTCGATCGTGGAAAAAGAGTACTTGGAATTAGTTAAGAATAAGATATTTCTGTCCGCTCTGCTAAAGCTTAATGCTTGATTTAAATCTAGATCTAGAATATAAGAGAAACTATTGAGTGGAGGAATACGGATTCGCATTGTAGTTTTTTGCTATATTATTGCTTTCAATGCCGACTCTACTTTCACCAGATCTAAATAGATCTAGCTACCCTTTCACTGCTGGGTCGACAGGGAAGCCACACACACGCACACACACCCGCCCACACTAAATAAAAAATAAATTAATAAATTGAAAGAAAAGAAAATTTAAAAAAGGAGAAAAAGCTGATCACAATAAATGAAGAAGAAAAAAGCTAGTCAATATAAAATCAACCCCAATCAATTTTGATGAACAGATTCAGTTTCTATGGTTCGATTTTAGATCTAATGTTTCTGGGTAGACCATAGGCTTTGTATATTGTCTATGATCTAGACCAATAAATCAATAGATCTAGATGTAGTCTAAGTATCCCCACTACGTTTTTCTCTATTTTAGATCTATTTCTCAGTAGTTGGTGTATTCAAATTCAAGAGGAGCTATGAACTGCCGTAAATCGGAACATGTGACCTGTCCTGAAACGGCCAGAAGCAGATGTCATTGTTCACATCATCATTTTAATTAAGATTTTATCCGATCAGATTTGGGAGATATAATGACAGTACAATGTGTGAAAATCCCAAAGCTGCCTATTCAGTAGTTCCGGAGGAGATCGATGACATATGTGTATCCTGTCCTATTTTATATATATAGATATCTTATATATTACGCTCAATGTGAATAATTGCCTAATGTAAATTATTGTCAGCATTAGGCAAAAAATTGCTTAATGTTCACATTATGCAGCACCGTTTTGCCCAATCTGAATAAGGTTGTCTAATGTGAACGGAACAGACGGTATCTAATGATACCTAACGTTAACTTCTTGCAATATTATTACCAGAGAGTACAATTGAATACAATATGAAGTACGAATGTTCCAAGACTTTTATTTTAAAAATTATGAGGAACCATTTTTAATTTTGTAACAATCAAATTAACTATTTAACTATTTTTTTAAAATAGACTCGCAAAGAAATCACCAAAGCAGAACCAGCAAATTGCTTGGTAGTCAATAAAAGTATTTTAATAAGTTCTTACACGATCTGTCGTGAGTTGTATAACATTTTCTTTCTCTTGTAGCTGCATCCTCCTGACATACATGGTGTCTTGCATTAAAATTGAGGAATCCTTGACCACATGTAGCCTTTGCTGTTGTAATTCTCACACCAGGAACCCCGTCTGATTTAATCAAAAGCTGATCTAAAGCACTTAGGTCAGCTGCTATAAAGTTTGCTCTCAGAATTACTCGTGGCAGCCTACAGTGTACAGCCCGTCATGTTCATTAAAGACGAACAATCAAATAATTTGTTTGGATCAGATGATACAAGTCTGGGACCCTCAGCGTTGCACACTGCCCAACAAGAAATGGTTTAAGCAAATGTTTTCCACGACATACCATTCTATCTGTCTGCTGTCTTGGACTGTCCTTTATCAGCTGTATCACGGATCTCATGAAAACATTCAATCTGTGTCTCTGCTCTTTCTCTATCTCTGCTGTGGCGGATCAGCCTCCATATCTGCTGTATCTGTTCTTGTCTCATATTCTGTTGCTGGTGATTTTCTTCATCTATCTCTGCTGTCGCGGATCAGCCTCCATATTTTTTGTATCTATTCTTGTCTCATATTCTGTTGCTGGTGATTGTCTCCATCTATCTCTGCTGTCGTTGACACAGCCTCCATGACTGATGTATTTGTTAATGACTCATCTTCTGTTCTTGTTGATGTTTCTTCCTCTATCTCTGCTGTCACGGATACCGCCTCTATAAATCATAAGGACATTCACAAAAACAGATACAATATCTGAATTGATTATTCTTTTGGCAAAACAATTGATATATCGATGTGCGTTTAAAAGCATTACTCCTAAACTAATTCACTTTAAAGCTGTACTGTTTCAAAGATACAAAGTTGAAAGGGAAATGAGTGTGAGTCATGGACAACTTTCACATCAGATGGGCACCTCTATGAATAATGTACAGTAAAATGACTAGAATAATGTTCAATGACACAATACTAAAGACATTTTTTCTATATTCGTGAATTAAGGACAACCCCTGCTGGATCACTTTAGTCTTAGCAGACTTTAAATATGTTCACAATGTATAATGTATTGTCTACAGTAACAGTTAGCAATATCTCAGGGTAACATGTTTAAAAGTTTTCCGTAATGCGAAAATTCTACCAGATCTGATAAAACGTCAACTCTTGCTTTTTTTCCCCAAAGACAAAAAAAAAATACCACAAAAAAAAACAACAACAAAAAAACTAAAAAAACATCAACAACAACATCAACAAAAAAAACCGAACCCACAACAATACATGAAAATTTTTAAAAATAATAGAAAACAAAACCAAAAACCCATAAACTCTAAAACACAACAATCCAAGAACAACCAAAACAACCAATAAACAAACAACAACAACAACAAACAAACAAACAAACAAAAACAACAGAAATAACAACAAAACAACAAAACCGAACCCCAAAAAGTAAAAACCATAATATATCAAACAAAAACAAATCAACAACAAAAAAATCTAAACAACTCTTCAACTGACGTAGACCTTCTTCCAAAAATAACCTAAGGAAAAACAATCCCAATTTAGACCAAACTACCACCTGTCACGAAGTGACCTTTGATAACAAAAGGGAACTAAATAGAAGGCTCAGACTTAGCATTTCCCCGATACTTTGGACCACGTGTATTGGAGGAGAGGGCAGTACATGTACTTAGAAATGGATCTACCTCGACTATCATTGTCCATGAGGAAAGAATAATATAAAGATGTGTCAGTTCTGAAGTAATATCCTATTTGAGTAAAATATTATTTAACGTTTATTGGAATAGCCAGTCCATGGAGACTTAGAGCTATATAATTCACTGTGCGATAGTGACTGGAATTCTGTTATCAAGATTACTACCAAGTTCCTCGGAAACTCGAATTCTTTTGAATTCTCTAAATGGTCATATTTCACAGTCAATTAAAATTTTATTGTTGATAGTATTGTATTGAATTAGCATTTTTGCTATCATGTTCCATATTTCATATCTTATCTATTTTGTTACTTCATAACAAATCTAAATGTAGTTTATTTATATAAAAAAAATAAAGAAATCTTGTTATGCGTATTTCGTATTTTGTGGTATATCTTCAAATACTTCGAATAGATTATTTCTTTCTATGTTGTCGAAAGCCGCAGACATATCAATGTCTGTGATAATTTCTACCTTTTATTTTTTTTAACTTTTGCTGCTAGCGTAACACACACTCACACACACTCACACACACACACACACACACACACACACACATATATATATATACATATATAATATATATACAAGATGGGTGCCCGGCTTCGCTCGTGGAAAAAGAGTACTTGGATGCATTAGTTAAGAATAAGATAATGCTGTCCGCTCCGCTAAAGCTTAATGCTTGATTTAA
>JASKDV010194374.1:0-18687 GCA_032466395.1 Aegires albopunctatus
GGGAGAAGAAGCTCCCGTTCCCTGGTCGCCTCTTACGACCCGCACATGGAGAAGCGTTGGCCCTATTCTTTACCCCCTGGAACCACACGAGGATGCTACAAAGAAATTTACATGAACTTGATAAATCTCATAAGAATAGGCTCAATAATAAATTATATTTCATCACCATAATACATGTAGTATGTCATTTTATTGCATGCATCCATAAATAGCTTTTCCATAAATTACAATGATCTCCTACTCATAAACCAAAGGTTGCATCCCTCAAAATTAAATTTCTTCCCAAAGACAAAGACATGGATTAATTAAAACAATACTCACAATCTTATTCATAGTAAATGACTGAAGTCTTAAAACAGTGATTCTTTATGTCGAAGAAGACAAACATTTAAATGCAGCTAAGAAGACACTCAAATAAATCTTTTAAGAATGGTAAATATATAAAGAATAAGAGAGAAACACATACTATCAGCAACAGTCATTTTTGGAAATTTTCCTTAAGGAGTTCTGTGGCTATCTCATCTATTCATACTCACTAATGACAGCGATGAAAAACATTCTCTAAAGCCTGTAGTCAGCAATCAAGTTAAAGATCAAAGAGAAAAATTCACTACATACAGACAGCACATGCATATCGCTATTTATTCTTACTGCATTCATGCTCACAGATTAATTCAAATAATATGGTTTTGTGGGAGGGGGATAAAAGAGGAGAGAAAAAAAAGAAAGAAAGAAAAAGAAAGTTCAAATCAAACTATTGCAATTAAATAAGACATAAAATAGTACGTACACCAGAAATTTGCAGTTTGCATCCAAAATGCAGTATAATTCTCTTCATAATAAAAATACAGTCTGGTCTCTCTAATCTGGACTTCTGTTATCCGGATCCCTCTGAAATCTGAACAATTTTCTGGGAACAGATTTTGTTTTCATTATTTTTAAGTATTCCCTAATCCGGAAAATTCTGTAATCCGAACAAATTGCCAGGTTGAGGTGATCAGATTAGAGAGACCAGACTGTACTGCATTTTGTTGCAAAAAGCAGAGATTGCCCAGTCTTAAAAACTTGAAAAAGTCTCTGAGATAATGGAGAAGACCACCTGTATATAGATAACGATAGGTTTGTGAAATATGGAATATTTAGAGATAATCCTCTTAGTCTTTGCATAGTGCTATCCAATGCTCTTCCAGACACTATTGAATTAACACTTGTTAGTTAAAAGTTTGAAAATTACAGATTTCTGTGATTATAATGAGTGAAATATTGAATTTAGACATGCCAGTCTTGACTTGAAGGAATGCTTATAAACATTTAAGCTAGATTTTGTAAACAAATGTGAGATTTTAAATATAAGTTATATACCCTTATAATACAACTTCTAAATGACATAAGAAGACCAAAAGAAGTAGTTATGGATTTAAAGGTTAAGAAAAAAGAAATAATACTATAGCCTAGTTCTAGCAGTTTACTATCAGTAATAGAAAAAGTAACTTGTTTGGCCAGATTCATTGCTGGCCAGAACTACTGTGTAATGGATTTATTTATACTAATTTCAAGTATTATAGGCAACATACAAGGTTAAGTGGGCTGAAAATGAGGGATAGCAAATGTGATAGTGAGATCAGGAGACTCCTTCAAACCGATGAGATTGGGAGATTTGGCATGTCTGTTGAATTGGTTAAGCAGCATTTGGATCAAATTGGGGGGGAAAAAAGAAAGAAAGAAAGATATTGAATAAGAATTTAAAATAATTTACATCAAAAATAAGTAGGGAAAGCTAAATACTAGATATTTTTATGTCAAAGTCAAAGCAAATGATATTGTGGCTTACTTCTATGTTGATCTGCTAAATTTGAACTAAAATTAATGTAATCATGCACGAAAAAAACTGCTGAGAGACTTTCTAATGTATGTCTAGTCCCACTGCTACAGTGAAGTATATTCAAATATTTTACAGTAAATGGCACAGTATGCAGAACGCCCTTGATTTTCAAAGCAACTCTGCATTTGCTAAATCTTGAAAAGATTAAGTTATACATTATATATATATATATATATTTGTTTTGTGGTTTTTTTTTCTTATAAATTAATGGCTGAATCATATTGAGCATTTTATAACGCTCAGCCTATGTACGAATGATGTGTTGTAACATTAGTTTTAGAAATTAAATATCAATGACTTTAGCAGTATGATATAAAATAGTCTATCAACATTTTTGCTACTCTTAATGTCTATGGGCAATTATTCTATTCTTGATAAATTATGAGGAAAGATGGAATGCTTGTGACAATTGCAAGGCAATTTGAGGAGAGCAGGGTAAATGTTTGTTTATTTGAATAGATGTATCTTGGGTTTGTGCTATTTTGGATGGGTACAACATCCACTGAGATTGTCAACGGGATTCTTATAATGTAATAAACCAAGGATCAATATTAAAGTCTTTACTGACTGGCCAACGAAGCTCTATATGCACTTTCCCATTTATCTCGTATTCACATTAGTTAGATGTATTATATCTCATGTAGTTTCAGATTAAAAGGTAAAATCATGAGAGAAAGTGGCCATGACTCATGTGGCTTTCTTATCTTATTAACTTCAAAAATGAGGAGAAAGAATGACTGAATATGAATGGAATTTCACATAAGTATAGGTAAAACTGAAATTCTAATTTTAAAAAAAGCTCTAATAAAATTTTAATTTCATGATTTACAAAAATAATTTCATAAAAAAAATATCAAGCTCTTTCTTTTACAATTGATAAGATTTTTAAAGTGTAAGCTTTAACTAAGCTTTGACTCAACTGACACTTAAGGTATTCTTCAATAAATAAATAAATAAATACACCATGATCCATGCAAAAAATTATATTAATTACAATGAGGATTATGGAATATTAATACATACACAAAGGTCACAAATAATAAATAAGATTTAAATCTAAAGAAAAACTGTGAAGTGTGTAAAGACAAGGAAAGGACCCAGAAAAATCAACATCTACGTGATACTAAGTTTGAAACTAATTATCTCTCCAAAGAAATTCCAATCTGCATCATAAAGTTAAACAAAAGGCTGAGTCCCAATTAAAAGATATCAGATTTTTTTCCATTAGCAATGATTAGCAAAGCTAGTCCCATTTTACATGTATACAGGCTGAGGCAACCTATGTAATGACAATGAGCCTTTTCCAGGGAAAGAAAGCCAAAATCCATTACAAATACGATTCATACAATGGATAATGTTACTATCTCTTATCTGGCAGCCAGACAGTGACAATTTATCTATGGATATCGTGCAACCTTTAGGCACAAAAAAAATAATGTAACCGAAAGCGTGAACACACAAGCTGATCGGTACAGCCAAGTAATGCTACTACTGCTTGGTGAGCTGCAATTATCAGAGATGCCATTTGGCCCTAACAAAATTTCCTGAACTTTTTACGGCAAACATCAGTACATGAAGTGCGCCAATACAAGTGTGTTAAATGCACATAAAAGTCAAGTACACGTGTATAACACATATATATGATGCGCTGGAATCAAAATGGCGACATAGATAAGATATTAAAATTCAGCACAAGATCTTATTTATGAATGGCCAGTTCCATGAAATATTCACAGGAAAGCACACCAAAAACACCAAAAACTGACGGCATTTTTTATTTCCAGCAAATATTGCCGACAGTTTCGATAAATTTCGGGCAAAGTGGCATCTCTGAATCATGGTAGTTTTAGTTTCAATTCCCTGCTTTAATAACTGTTTCCTGTTCATTCCTTTGTAATGGTGATCTTGGAAGTCCTTAATAAATAAATTAATTAATAATAATTAGATCTATAAGTACTGGATGATTATTTTAAAATGCAATCCACAGGACAATGTTTACAGTGAAGTGTGCTTAAGTCAACCTCCTTGAGCTGACCAAAAGGGTTATCTTAAACAACCTTGATCTTTTATAAATTTATCACAATTAAAATCCATGGAAATGAGACTGAGGAAAAGGCTTATATATTGCTTTATTTCAATCTTGAGTGGATATATTTAAACCAAAAGACTACAAAAGGTAATTATTTCCTTTTTTTCTCTTTATCCTTCATGGACCACATTTTAAAATCATCACCCTGTATAACAGCAACTGAAAAAATAAACAATGTGCATATTGTAAAAATAAAAAATGAAAAATACATAAATCAATCAATTAATTAATTAATAAATAAATACACTGACTTCATTTGTGTTTATTCATTTATATTTATTCTGTGCGTAGAATACACACTACTGGATTATCATCACTCATTCTTGAAAAAACCAGGTTTACAAAAAAAATTTCAAGCCCAACACCTCTGTATTTTGATTTTCCTTATAATGCACTGTGTATTATTACTTTCAAAATATAAATACCTAGCTGGACATGAATAAACCAATATAAAGGCGTAGAATTTTTAATTGGATATCATTAATAAATCATAATAAATAAAACTATCGTGATTATGGAGAAAATCTTAATGAATTTTGGTGACACATTTTCAAATATATTCAGTATAAATATCAATGAAAAGAGAGAAAAAAATGGTTGGAAAATTTAAGTAGATGCATATCTGTTATTTCAAACATAAAGACCATAGAATTGCTTGTAGCCAGAGCAATAATACATTCTTTTGTTTCAATCAGTTGGTGTAACAAAAAATCCAGAAAATATGTTCGTTCTTTTCAGCTGAAACAAATGATAGTTTTTGAATATAAATGTTCATATTTTTTAGGCAAACACTGGCGATAAAAACGACAAGACAAAGTAGGAACTTAACATTATCCAAATGACTGCTAACTGTTAGCAAGGTTCAAAGGTGACATAGAGATATTGGCTGAATCGTATTTTGAAAACAAATACCAAAATCAATGTAAAAGACAGACAAGTATAATTAAGATGGGATATGTTTCCACAAAGACTTCAGTCTAAAAAATATCTTTCATAAAAAGAGAAATTTCTATACATTTGTCTCAGTCATTGAATTTTTTCAATATAGTTGCATCATAGAATAGAAAATATATCTAACAAGAGCAAACATACCATATTATGACTAATCCCTATGCTATGCTCATTGTTTCTATAATACTTATAAAGTGAAATATTTATTCGGATGAGAAGAAAAGAAAATCTGAAACCTCACACATATACATCAACGAAATAAATACAAAGTACATGGAAAATTTAATTAATGGTAGATTCTAATTACCATTTATATCACTCAATCAATCTCTCTATAATACAAGCTTTACAGATTTAATAATTATACAGTAGTGACTGGTTATGTGTCCGCTGGCAATGTGTCCGTTTTGCCTGTGTTGTCGTTTTTTACACAAAACATACATTTTTCATTTAAAAACAAACCTCTATGTGGCCAGTTGAAAATCATGAATACACAAATGCCTTATTACTCATAAATTGTATGCTGTTAATAGCCAAAATTAATCCACAAAATGTCAGAATTGACCCTTATGTCAGATTCAATAAGCTAAACAAAATGAGGGCTTGACATGCTTAAAACATGTACATTATTTGCGTATTTAGACATTACGCCATCGTGATGTACATTGTAGGCCAATCGCCTTTCACCTCTTCTTAGTGACCGCACCCTCCCTCACTCTGAAAGATGGAAAGAGTTGTGCGCACCTTATCTTTCAATTTTGTCATCAAAGTGTCATCATTTGACTGGCTGAGCCCTTCTTTCAATGCATTGGTGTGAAGTGGCCATATGGCCTTGATTGGATGTGCAGGTAAAGAGCAAGGTGAGTTTTTGAAATATTTCTCATAACATATCACTAGATCTAATCTAGTTTACATTTGAGTTTATTGCTGGTACAAGTGATAGATGAGGTTATCTTCCAGACCAGCTGGAAAATTGGCCTTCACTTAAGGGTCCATTTCAGCTAAGTGACCATTTTTGCTGCTGCCAGCCGACTGGACACATAGCCGGTGACTACTGTACCAAGCAAAGGTAAATGGCTTCTCATAATTTGTGGTAATGCATGCAATTTCATTGAAAGAAAAAACAAAACTATTCACACATTGAAATACAAATGTAAAATAACATAAGAAAATAATAAAAATTAACAATCAAGCAAATCTTGCAACTACTAAATTAATGAAAGTCACTGTCACTGAATTATTACAATAATATTTAATTAAGATATATAAAAGAAGAAAAAATTCCTTGAGACACCAATCTCATACATCTGTATTACCATGAACTAAAGGAAATATTATCAACGTCAAAATAGATACATGTATGAAGGTATTGTTATCACCATCATTAAGAGTATATAAATGCTCCTGCCACAAATATCTTGAAAATTTCACTCTTCCCTGATCTTTTCACCAGGCTTAAACCCCACTTTTATTTTATTCCTTTGCACAATAACATATGCATCCAAGGTAGCTGGGCCTCTTGACATTTCAATCAAATTATTTGATCCTGGCCACTTATAATTATATGCCTAATTCTACCCTACTTAGCTTCATATTCTTAATGCACAGTCATATATTTGCACCCGCTTCCATGCATTACTGACCAGAGTACTCTCACTGAAATCGTATTTAAAACAGTTGTGGTACTTAAATGTAGTTATCTTCAGCTAATGTACCGTCATTTAGCATAAATAACAACTTCTCTTGCTTATGAGACATCAGACTATTTTTTGTCCAATTTATACTGGGATAATTAAATTTCATTATATAATCAAAAATGAAATGTCAAATCATTGTAAGAGTAAAGCTGCTACCATGAAGGCAGACTGATCCAGAGAAAGTCTGAAAAGTTTCAAAAGGACACCTGCAAACTCAGTCCACCACAGCTTGACTTCACTCCACAAGTAGACTCACCAAAAGTAATGCACACCATGATGGATTGTTTTACGGGTATCCTTTCCCAGACTTCTTCTTGATTTGTCTGTCACTGTGGATACTGACTAAATCTATACATCTAGAGACTATAATGTACAGCTGCAAAAAAAAGTATGCACGTGATATTACTGATGTAATCAATAGTTAGAATAAATACAACTACGAGTTAGGCATCAACTTACTGGTAAACAGCATTTCCCATTTCCTAAATTGTTATAAGTATAATATAATACATATTTATATATCATATATATATATATATATATATATATATGTATGTGCTATAAATATATATACACATGATATATAAACATAACAAAATATACATATATACATGTTATAATTGAGGCCATTCTGATAATGAAAATATCACAGAATCATATCAAATTAAAGTATGGTAAATAAACCCCCAAAAGGAAAACAAAACAAAACAAACTCCAACAAGACAGAAAACAATGACCCACCAACAAAGAACAAATGCCTAACATAAATAGTCCTCAAAAATATTTTAGACAATAAACAATACTTAAAGTTATCTGTTGAATGCAAATAAATCTAAAGCCTTCAACAAAAGTTAATATCACATCAAAGAGTTCCATGACGAATCGTGTCACATTAAAGTGCTTCAAGTTCAAGAGTAATAATTTTTCTATGGAACAATCTCTTAAAGAGTGTACTGTAAAAGCATTTTGACAGCTCTTATTTTGATTTAATCCCCATAGAAATATACGGCCAATTGAAATTCAATGAAGTAATAATGACATAATTATTAACTCTTTCAGTATCCCATCATTTTTCAATACTAGGCCTGCCTAAGTGATCATTACCCTTTCATTGAAAATGAAGATCTATCCATTTAGGGGCCTATATAATGGTTTACTCTTATTATACTTCAAATTGAAGGGAATTCAACTCTGTAGTCAATTGAAAGTATTCTTTTTGTAGATTGTTTTTCTTTACTGCTGTGTCTTGAATTGTCCTGAAGCCAGCATTTTTGGCCAAACTAATTGTGTTGGCTTGTGATTCAAAAAGAAAAAGGAAAAAGCTGAAGCAATGAGAAAAATATCCCTTAAAGAGTTTCAGTTGACAGAAAGAAGGTTGTTGGGGGATAAGTTCTGGTTTTGTTGTTGCAGTTGAGAGAAAAACTGAAGTTGTCACTTTAAGCTTTCAGACATGCTTCCTCATGGGATCCTTTGGACATAAGGTGGGTATTGTTAATATTAAAGAGCTGCACATTAAGTTGCATCAGCAATGGGTGGTCCACTCGTCTTCCCAGCAAGCTTTCATGGCATATTTACAATGGACGGTGTGATGAGCATAATAGCATTGGTGACATAAGATATCTCTTACTTTCTTCTCCTTCCTCTTCACACTCTACATCTCATTACATTAATGCCTGAAATTGAGAGAGAATAAAAAATGAAATGAGGATGGTAATACAAATATGAGGAAGGAATAAATACTTTTAATAATAATAATAATAATAACAATAATAATAATAATAATAATAATAATAATAATAATAGTATTAGACAGACAAAGCAGAATTTATTATTCATCAAAATTAAACACAGTAAATTTTCTAAGTAAGTTAGACCACGTTTTTCATTTTCTCTCTTGAAATTAAGACACTAGGGACTCATGGCACGAACAGAACGCTTATCAAGTAATGCAGAATAATGTGTCTTTTCATACAGTACAGTATATCACTAAGAGTTTTGATAAATATCATTTTCTAACAAGGGATATTACTCAGTGATTATCTTATTAAGACAGAAAGGTTTGTTTTGTTGTTTTTTTCAATGACATTCGCATCATATACATGTACATTTAATGATTTAGAGAATAATAATATAGAGTAAGAATAAACACATTTATGTTCTTATTTACGTACTACACCATCAAAAAACATTATCACAAGAACTGAAATAAAATATTTCCTCCTTCCATCCTCTCCCACCACCATGATATAAAAGAACAATAATGATGATGATAATAATAATGGTGATAATAATAATGATGATGATAATAATAATGATGATAATAATAATAAATAAGATATATGTTTAAAATGATTATCATGTGGAAATAGGTGAATCAATACAGCAAACAAGCAATCTCATTAATTGTATTGCCTATACAGTGTACCAATAAAAAGCTTTTTAAATTCATGATATGGAGTAGCATATTATGTATGAAAATGTAAAAATAACAGGACACTAAAAAAAAGTGACTATGTCACATAGAAGGCTGACATTAGTCCTCTTGAAAATCATACCAGGAAAAAAAAAGAATTATTTGAACTTCTATCTAGTGTTACATGGTGTGGATAAATTATAGAGAATAGCTGTGAGAACTGTAGGGTTTGTTTGTTTTTAAATTCATGTAATATGATGTACAAACTAAATTGATAAATTGACCATATTTTTGTGTTGAGGAGTTACCATCTTCTGCTAATGTAGGCTACCTATATGTGCTTAGTTTTTGGCATCTGGTCTGGTGCTTTATAAATTAACTTTATCGTTACTCCTATCATCATTATCATTATTACGAAGGTAGGCCATTGTATACCAATGTATACATATATTCATTTTTGTTCACAATTACATATATACTTCAATCAACATTCTTTTAGTTCAACAATTCTTGTCATGAATATTTATTATTATAATAAAATAATAATAATAAAAGGGCAAAATAGGAACTATTGTTCCTGTCAATGCCCTGTGTTTGTGTATAAATAACATAGTTAACATAATTACAATTAAGCCTGCATTACATTAGAACATTATTATATGAACCATAGCATATGACTAAATGGGACATGATTGAGAATTGCAATCTATAGCACAACATTGACTAAATATAGCAGTATGCAACTACTATTCATCATATAGATACATCATGTTATTAAGCTCTCTATCTATTGCATCTTTGAATGAATTAATAGTTCCTGAATCTTTAGTCTTAAATTGCAATGTGTTCCAGATTTTAACAGTTCTAGTGACAAAGTAATTATGCCTTATAGAAGTAGAAGTACCAAAAACAAATATCTTATATTTGTCCCCTCTCGTAAAATTAACATGTGAATAAGTAAAAGAGGACTTGTAATTAATGTCATTTATACCATGGAATATCTTATTTGAAGAAACAAGCACAAAATGTTTCTCCTTAGGCAAAGGGATAGTCTTATAAAAAATAAAAAAAAAGAACAATCATGACTGAAGAGCAGTTGTTTGAAAAAATGTAGGATGAAAGTAGATAGAAAAGATGTACACAAAAGAATTATGTTTGAATGAAAATGGAGAGAGGCTGGCACTAGATGTCGTCAATGGAATGGAATAGTGAAAGATGCTGAGTAAGAATGATGACAAATTGTGGAAGCAAAGTTTGGGATAGGAAACTGCTTTGATACAAGGCAAGCAAATATATAAGCAAAGTTGATAAGGCATCAATTAATAAGAAGAAATTTACTGCTCTTTACCGTAAAGCAAAGCGTAGAATAAAATCATGATTATTCAAGAAAGTAAAAAACTTTATTTCTACTGGCATTTTTCATCATTACTCACTATTGTTAAAATTATTATTATTGCTATTACTATTATTATTATGATCATCATCATTACCATTACCACTACCACTACCACTACTACTCTAATGTAGGCCATTAACATAGTATACATATTCTTTTCATTTATCATTAGATTACTTAGTGCACATTAATGTAGATTAACCATTCACATCATTTGTATCATAAGAAATAGTTCACAAACAAAATTTTACAACTGATCAAAGTTTGTTTTTAAAAGTGGGCACTTTAAAGTTTCAGTCAAACTACACCGCTGAACAGCACGGGCATTTGATTGATAGATTTTATTATATTTTAAAATCGATAGGCATATATAACATGTATCATGGGCAAACATTCTTTGGATGTATAGCGTTATGAAGATATCGAATACAACTGAAAACAAATCCTGTTGTAATTAGTAATAGGTATAGAAATGAATATATATGAATCAAGTATACATAGTCAAATTACTAGAATCTACTTTATTATTGTCTATATTTTTAACTTTAAAAAGATCTATATGTCACTACAGAATTTATATTTTTAATGATTAATCTTAATCAAATTAGTAGCAAAAAAAAACTGAAGTACATTAGGCATTATTTCAACATTACAGACATACATTTGGACAGCAAAGAGATCTATTTTTACATTACAGACATACATTTGGACAGCAAAGACATCTAATATTACATTACAGACGTACATTTTGACAGCAAAACCATCTATTTTGACATTACAGACGTACATTTGGACAGCAAAGACATCTATTTTGACATTACAGACATACATTTGGACAGCAAAGACATCTATTTTGACATTACAGACATACATTGGACAACAACATCAAAAATAAAAACATTCATTTGATAGTAAATACAGTTATTACACAAGTTCTATTTCAACATTACATACATACACTCTGCCCTTATACGACAAAAGGATGAATAACTGATATTCGTCCTTTTGTCGTATGAGGGCAGCACTGGACAGCAAATACATCTATTTCAACATTACAGGCATACTTTAGACAGCAAATACAGTCCTCTTCGGCTTATAACCCACCTTCTATTAGCCCACTTCGTCTAATAACCCACACTTTAATGAAACAGAATATTTTCCTATCAAAAACACCCCTCTTATAACCCGCCCCTCAGACAAGAACTTCACTTTATAACTCAAGTCTATCTGGCAAAGCAATAAACAAAATTTTTTTTAATGCTCATACATTCAAACTCATTTGATTGTAAACTAGTTCTACTAGCACGGTTAATGACATTCCATTGTCTATATCAAAGCACAAGTCTCTCTAATGTGTTGAAAGAACAGACAACCTATAAATCTATCAGATTTCATTATGACAGAGCTAATCACACCTTGATTGTTCCATACATTTATTTCAATGGTCACACAGTTACGCAAAATGCCGTCTCTCCCATTCGATGTGGTGCTGATGAATGACGCAAGAAAGAGAAGGTAAAGAGACAAGCTCCCGAAGACAATTATCGCATGAGAAATGTAGTAATATAGTAAAATTTTTACAGAGATTGGATATTCGACCAGGGAGGGATAGTACTTTGAGTGGAGGGCGTAGCCAGAAGCCAACTGGTTCCCACTTGCTGTGGACAACACATCAATTTCCATTTGCTTGGACGCCTAATGACCTGATCCATCTAATAACCCGGTATCTGTGTCAACCGTGGGACAGGTTATAAGCCGAATTGGACTATACATCTATTTCAACATTGCAGACATACTTTAGACAGCAGATACATCTATTTTGACATTAAAGATATACCTCATGCAGACAAAATTCACAAGATTATATGTGTTGTATATTGTGACAGTGCTAAGCAAGAGTATGATTCATTCCAAATATAATGTAATGTGTACATTGATAAAATAGGTGAATCATCTCACTCAAACATCATTATTTGTAATTAAGTAAATAATCATAATTAACAGTTGTTTCCCTTTAAGATAACTGCTATGTACAACCATTTGTGCACAGCAGGAAAAACTTTTTATTGGGTTTCCTTTTTTGATCATAATAAAAGTATTTGGATAGAATAACTCATCCACGAGTACTAGTGCCATCACTTAAAACTAGTTCATTACTTGCCTAAGCATGAGCAGGCCTACACAGAATTCTTTATCAGATATATTCATTTTGAACCTATGCAAATAGTACACAAGAAGAAATTACTTATCAAAATGTATTAATCCCCACATGAGGGCCAATGTTTAATTCTTTGACTTCCCAATGGATTTTCATGGTTGGACTATTCTTTCTGTCAATCTTTAACCATTTATAACTCTCAAAGTACAACTAATTGTTCTAACCTCTCTTCCATCTTATTACCCAATTCATTTCTTATAATTAAATATATATATACACATATATTGCTCAACCTATTCACAATCTGAAACTAAAAGGGGCCATACCGCAATGTGTGAACAAGGGCGATAATATCCAAAGCCAGAAAAGTCAGCTAGGGGTCCAAATGCACATTTGGGCAAAGCCAGAAAAATTGGCTTGGGGAAGTGAAAGGGTTACAGAAGCAGCTTCTTCGTTAAAAACAATACTGCTGCCCTTCAATAGAATTTTTTCAATGTCCTGATAACAAAAACTATGAATTTGCATCATAAGCCTGAGCCTTTTGCATCTTAAAATCATCTAGATCCAGACCCAAATCATTCCTGATGGTGCTTGGTTAGCCTATAGATTAATTTAAAATAGGTTTTTACCTGAGGGTAATGAAACTGAGACAGATGTAAAAATAACAGTGAATGCAGAGAATGCTGAGGCAGGTGTCTGCAATTTGCATCCTAAAACTAAATGCAGTATCTTTATGGAGTATAAAGTTAATAAAGAGAAATTTACTGCGTTTTGGATGCAAACGGCAAATGCACAGGGAGTGTTATTTTCCCATAGGCTTTTCTTCAGCACAAGATTTTAAATTTAAAGTATAGTTCAAGCTAAAGGGCATCTTCCACACTGTTCTCTTAACATTGAACTTCAGCAGGCCAAATTTATTTTTAAAAAAGCTGTATACATTCACACAATATACATTTAGATCTATCATCTAGTCATACACTGATGCATTTCCGTTGTTCAAAGTTTTCCAGCCTAAAGAAGGGTATGCAGCATTCAATTTCAATAGTTTATATTAACATAGTACAAAAACTAGCTTGGAAAAAGTATGGAGTAGACAATGACTGACAGTGACAGTATATGAAAGTAGTAAAGGTAATATAAAAAAAAGGAATTCTTCCTAATGATCAATTAGCCTTAGGATATATTTGAAGGAGTGTAGAGACTCAGCAGGGTTGCCTCAACATTGCTTAAGTCCAAAGTGATGGTTGACTATTAAATATGGCCCCAACATAGGACAGTTATTGTTATATAATCATTAAATATGTCATCATCAGGACACTAAATTCTGGTTTTTCATTTTTCTCTACTTTTATCATGTGGAAAGACGGTGGAAGTAACAAAGACCAATGAAAGATGGTATTTGGAATTTGAAAAGCATATAAAATAGGAATTGTTCAAAAATTCAACCGCCTAAAGAGTCCAACCTGAAGGCTATGTCAGTTACAATGAATAACCAAGATAGGTGAAAAGAGGAAAGAGAGAGAGAGAGATGGAAAGAGGGACAGAGAAGGAATTGGAGCGAGAGGTCTGCATCATCTTTGAGCTGTTTGTTTCTCACTTAATTATAGGCTTAATTGGATTGGGGTTTTTTTCTTCTTAAAACCGATCATAATCATCATCCCTTTATTCTTGGTTAGGCTAGTCTGTCACCCTTCCTCCCTCCCTCTCTTTTTTTTTTTCTTTTGTCGATGTCAGTCAAGTAAAAATATAAATATGCAGTGTTCTCAGTGACTAGTTTTGTCTATTGGCAGATAATATATTACCCTAATTTACATGTATCGTCGTCATCATCAATATCATAATTATAATCATCAGCATGGCTTGTTCATACTTGTGCACAATAGTTTATCATAGTAATTTACTAATACTAAGTAATGGTACAATACTTACTGCCTAAATGCCTAGTGCCAATAAAAAGATAAATAAAAAAATAAATAAATGTATAAAAAATACCTGCAATTTTCGTTATGAAAACAAAATATTGGAGGTAATAAGTAAAGTAAGAGGGTTATGTTTCAACAATTCAACATTGCCTTCTTATGTGATTAAATTAAACAGGTTTTTGTTTAGTAAGAAAAGATTAAAAAATACTATTCTGGCGTGTGAAATGAGAACAAATGAAACCAACATTACTCGGTTTTAGTCAATGTGAAATGGGGGAACTGTTAACATCTCCTTTTGAACTTGTTTCCAGTCAAACTTAAACTTGTGTTAATCTCAATGAAAGGCAACTTATCAACAATAAAAACTGTGGGCAGTCGGGGTGCTGTCTAATTCTATTGCATAACCAGCAGCTCAATGCTACAAAGACTGTGCAGTAGAATTATGTTATGTACACGAGTCATTTCTTTTTATTACAGTAGATAAACATGAAATGGATTTGGATTACAATTTATAGACTAAACAATACAATTTTAACTGCATATGCCGTTGAGTTGATACCAGGTATTTAAAGATAATGTTTTTGGAATGGGTACTTAAGACAAGCTGTACGGAGAAAGGGTTTCGCAAAAATAGCAGGCATTTAGGAACAAAGGGCATCAAGGCAGCGAGCATTTAGACAATAACAACTATACATATATGATACATAATATTGCTTTTGACCTTTTACATGTAAAGTTATTTCTAAATCGAGCCTTTGTGATGGGATGTAACTAACTTATCCCGGTTAATGATCTGTCTCATTTAATTTTCTACAGTCCTTGAGGTAAATATAAGGGAAGGCATTGAAACTCACAAGCAAAGTCAACAAACTACATCCAAACAAAAAATGTGATTAGATTTTAAAATAAAATGTTAAATCAAAGAAGAAGAAAAACAAAACAGTGACACTACCACCAAAGAAAAAAATGTTTGAGTTAACACTATGAAATAACCAAACAAGAAAACAAATGGGTTTATTTTCATTTATGATTCTTTTTTTTTTCTTTTTTCTCTTATATTTTATTTCAAATTCATGGCATTCGATCTTAATGGGTACAGGGCATCAAATATTTCTCATTCATTGAAAATGACAGTAAAGTTTAGATCTAAACAAAAATAAATATTTATTCTGAATAACCAATAAGTCTTTTACCTACCATGGGGGGGAATGGGAGTAAAGTCCATTTAAAATAACAGAAAAAAGATATTTTTTAAAAGATGACCAAAAACAATTAAATTAAATAAATAAATAGAATGAATGAATAAAAAAGAGGAAAAAGGGAACGATAAACTTGTATTGGCATACATACACAACGCTGTTGAATACATTACTGCCTGTGACACATTCCTTTATATTAAAATATATTCATTGGCTACAAAGAAGACATTTCTTGATGGATGCAGTAGCTTCAATGATGTAAAGAGGGCCCATTTGTCCCATTTATAATAAAGTTTGAGATGTTTAGATAAATAAATAAATAATAAGCTAATAATCATAAATAAATAGACAAAAAATAAATATAAGTAGAATAATTCCAATAAAATAAAAACCAATGGATCTATTGGAAAATGAGGAGAAAAAGACAAATATGAGGTACAGTGAATAAGTGTATGTGTCCAAACTGTACAAACCCTCCTCGCCTTTAATTACTTTGATATATACAAGTGTATATAGATTGGGATTAACAAAAGAATTGAAAGCAAATGCAAAATAAGATGCAATAGTGAGCTAAGTCTCCTTCAGTCAAACTTGTACACCATATAGTAGAGATAAAAATGAAAATCACTTGCATAAAATTAAATATACAAGGTCAAGCATACGCACCCCAAACACAATATTGAATTTAACAAAGAGAAATCAAAATATTGAGACACGAGACAACACCCAAATAAAATAAAGAGATAAAATCTTAGGTACACAACAAAGAGAGAAAAAAGGATCCAAAACTTCAAAAGGATATAACTAAAACATTTATAAAAAGGACATTATTACTGTGCCTCCCTTACTACCTCAAGGACTGATATGGTCAACTAAATTTTGTGTCATGTATATGAAATTTGTAGTGTGCCAAATATTCTGCTGCCTCTGATTTAAATCAATTCAATTTATTTAACACACATTTCTTGCCAAAACATCAAGGAAAATGACAATTCCCTATTAAGAAAGAAAAATATACTCCAGTTCCATGAAAGGTTAGGGTTTTTTTGTTTGGGTTTCTTTGGGGGAAGAGAGAGAGAAAGGGAGAGAGAGAGCTAAAACTATAAAGAATGCATGACCTGGAGTTTTGATTATCAGTAATTTCTCGCAAATTTTGAGTAAAATACATTTCCTTGATAGCAAAGTTAAGCATTATTATTGTGTGATTCGGCAATATACGAAGTGGGCTATAAAATCAAGCTGCCTATGTCAAAGAGGTTTACCGAGAGTGGTGGCTTACTATGGACCGCAATCTTAAAGCATGCAAAACAGGCTCCTATCATACATTCGCTATGCAAGCTTCAGAAAGAAAAGAAAATCTCATATATCATTACCATAACCAAATTGTGAGTACTGACGATTGTAAAAGAACAAAAATTAATTGGAGAGGGCTTGCAAAGTGGTGATTTTCATCCAATAGCGAATGTAAAGCAGTAATTGACTACAGATCTAAACTAGCATTCACCCGTTCAGTTCCCTTCTCCCTGTCCTCTTCGTTGACATTGAAATAGCCATTCGTTAAAATCAAGATTCAGAGTAATTTACTGACTTCTTTAATGAGAAATGGTTGTTTGTTAAATTCAACGTTCACCGATTTGGTCAGAATAACCTACTTTGCGCATTTGCGATATTCTGGGATAGTCAAAAGTAACTGAAATTTACAGGTGTTCGTAATCGTGCAGGCATGCCTGCCCATATTGTAAGTTTAAGAAAATGCCTCTGTGGCTAAATGAGCCTGGATCCGAGTGTATTTAGTGCATACCCTAAGATTGATACCAATTACAACCAAGTAGGCACACCGGTACCACAAATTCATAACCGCTTACAAAAAAGAAATATTTCTATCAATATCAATTCTTACGATACATACATAGACTGACATGAGCTGTGCAAAACAAGATTTGGCAGCAAAAAAATTCCACACATGATAAAATCAACAAAATCCTCTTAATCATCAAAATACTGAAAGTAATGATAACTTAATTGATACTCTACTATATACAAGGACATAAACTGTTCTATTGTTAAAAAGTATTTACAACTTATAAGCCAGATTTAGGAAAAGCATCCTCTCAACCTCTAATTACAAATTAATTAAGCATATCATAAATTCATTATAACAACATGGATAAGGTAACCATCTGGAAATGCTCAAATCTCTTAAAAAATAAGAAAGGACTCAATTGCTTGCATGCATTCTAAAGTAGTAGGGATGGTCTTGGGTACAAAGCAACATGGCACGCCACATGGTGAAAGCTGGACAAGAACAACGTAAAGACATTAAATGACTGGATTATAAATGTGTATATATTTGTCAAATTAAGTTCATGGAAGACTTTCTTCGAGCAATGACTCCACCTTCTAAATATAATATTCATTTTCAATGCAACAAGAGATATGTGACATGATTCTTAGCAGAACCAATAAATATACAAGTCAGGGAGGATCATAAATCTATGATATCACAGATCAGCTAATCAATTAATCAGTATATCTGAATTAAGAATTCATTTGCTAACATCTGATCATGAGAAGAGGAGATCTGCTACTGGTTTAAGATAATCATTCAATCTTTAAGCCAGTACCACAGAACTGGCAAATTGAACAAATTTTAATTTAAGTTAATTCAGCCATTGTTTGGGGAATAAAATTTGTAATTACAATATCAAAAAATAAAGGAAATGGTGATAATATATGTGTTGCAGGAATAAAACAATTACACAAGTATTTTCAAATCATAACTTGATGAGAAATGTGGATGATCAACAACATTTACAAGTCTACCTGAAAAATGCATTCATGATGAGATGGAATGAGCTTTCAAAATGGTAAGGAATGACAACTTTGGGGGGGAGGGGGGGAGAAGAGAGGAGAGAAAGGGAGAGAGAGAAGGACGAGAGAGGAGGGGGGGGGGGGGGGATTCAGAGCATAGGGCAGAGAA
>JASKDV010194374.1:18697-29988 GCA_032466395.1 Aegires albopunctatus
CCCCCCCCCCCCCCCCCCCCCCCCCCCCCCCCCCCCCCCCCCCCCCCCCCATTCAGAGCATAGGGCAGAGAATAGAAAATGAAGTGAATGGAAAAGAATCGATGATAAGGCACAGTATTCTTAGTATCTCCAACAAATTTTCCTACAACTATCTGATCACACTATCACTATTGCTTTCATTAAATCTACTTAAAAATAATTGCACTCACACAGCTCAATTAAATTCAATACCATATTATCATCACTTTTATTAATAATTTGCGTCAAATTTTACATTAGAATCGTTGATTTAATTATGCAATGAATGGAATGTAATTTATACTCAATAAATGAAATTTTTTAGGAGAGCAAATAGGGACTTGAAAGACAGAAAACCATAAAAAAATTCCCATTAGCATTTATCTTGGTCTAACCAAGCACAGATAAGAAAATAAATAAATAAATAAATTTTTCTTTTTTTTTTAAATATAAAAAATACCCCACAAATACTTGCTTTAAAAAAAAAATTAAAAAATATCCAAACATTTGTTGGATTGATTGTTCACTCCATTTATGTTAAAAAATCTATGATGAAAATAAATCACTTAAGTAATTATGAGATACTAGTTCGAAGGTCGTTGAAGGCTTGTGGAGTATGACTAAAGAACAAAACATGAAAATCAAGTCAAGAAAAATCATATTATGAAACGCCCTCAATAAATCAGAAAATAAAAGTCGCGATAAGAAAGCTATATGGTTTACATTATTTTACAGTCAATTAAATCATTTATAATGAAAAGTAGATTTAAATACGACAACTACTGCGTAAACAGGGAATCTTTTCATGTTACACATTGCAATCATATTTCAATTCCTTGAGCTAATTTTGTATCAAAATGGCCCTTAATTTTCAGAAACAGTACTTTCACAAAATGAAAACAATATCAACAAATCTCCTGTTATAAAAGGGGAGGAAACTCGTCTTGTGATGAAGGTTGAAAAAATTCATCGTCTACTCAACTACTGCCAGTCTAGGAAAGCTCTAATTAGATGGAGATAAAGGATTACAAAAGCTTTACTAGGAAAGCCTCTTTTTTTTCACATGGGAAGCATACACTACATACACATCTATATGTACCCATTGGAAAATGCACAAAATCATGATGAAAGACCATAATAAAACAAAGAAGAAGAAAAATAACAAAATATATATAATATGGGAGAAATTAAAAATAATGTAAAATAAAGTAAATAATGTAGAGATATAAATGATAACTCATATAGATGACACACCATAAAAAAGCTTCCCTCCAAGCAATATGTGTGCTGACCAAGCAGTATGATTCCTTCAATTAAATATCACATAACATAGTGCCCAGTAGAGTGCAAAGTCTGTGTACTGTGAGTAAAAGTTTGATTTAAATTCCTTTTATCTAATTTTTCAATTTTAAAAATAGCAAAAAGAATGTACCATCCAAGCTTTTTTTTCATTAGATTTGTAACGGGGCCAAAATCTATTACCTAAAAAAGCTAGGGTAGATAAAATGGCAAGAATGTGCCAATAAATGGGTGGCATGAAATTAAACTTTCTGAATAACGGCTTGCATTATCAACATTAAAATGGTTTTCCGTAATTATCAATAATTCCAATCATTAAACTTATTCCCTTCACCTATTCTTAAAAAAAATAATCAAGAATGAAAATTTAAAAAAAAAAAAAAAAAAACATTTTGGAGAAGATGAACTCTACTTCGAGATTGAACTATCTTACTTATTGCCCAACAAGATTGCTGTGACTAATAGGTATCTCTATTGGTAGGAAGGCAGAGGTAACAGGGAAAGCAGCATTGAACAACAACTGAATAAAATGTTACAGGCACGCAGGCAGCTGGCTATGTGGGTGAGTTTGAAGGTAAATTTGAATAGAACCTTTAAAACAAAAGAGTTAAGTTGAAACAGGAATACAAATAAAAGGAGTTACCAAGATAAAGTCTGGGATGGTCCACAACACCCCATTAAAGATGACTAACTGATGGTACACGACCTGACCAAAAATAAAATAGCAGGGAAAAGGAGTGGGGAAGTTGGAACAAAGACCAGATTAAATTTTTCAAGAACAATATACAAGGTCAAAATGACATACTAATATTTATTTTTTTCTCTGATTGGGAAAAATAAAAAGGTTGACTAAATACTTATCTAGTGATATTTCTATTTCCATTATGCTATTACTGATTGAATGATTAAAGAAAATAGCATAATGTTGATGAATGTAAATTATGTGGTACTAGTGGTACATATGTCATGCCTTGAAAATAGAAAAATAACTTCTTACTACGTTACAAGAGTAATACTATCACCCCAAATACATCTATTTTATTACATTATGAAGACGATTATTGTAGCATTAGCACTACTCTTGATGATGTTTGATATCTAAAATTTATAGAAACGGATTAAACATTTGGATACTGACACAAAAGCACATGAGAGAAATGACAATCATACTATAAATTTTATAGCTTTCTTTGGGACATAATTGAATAATTATTGGAGGTGAATTTCCCTGAGACAAAATGAAGGAAGGGGAGAAATCGATCTAAAATGCTTGCAATGTTTTAATTATGACTTTGCTGAGTTAATCGAATGAGTGATGCTTGCAATAGTATAGCATTTTTGAAATAGTAGGAACGAATGAGGCCAATGCGAGAGACAAGTGGTATCTCTAAGAGTTAAGGATTTAAGGCATTACTAGCTTTCAAAGAACCACAGGAATAATGATTTGACGTTCGACTACGAGGAAGATTTTACAAGGCGAGGGAGAGCTATCAAAGGAATGATCAGGCTAATATATTCCTCTGATTTCATGAATCTTACTTTGGGAAAGGAGGTGGTCGGACGTGTTTGACTTAAGTGAACAATTAAGTAACCAATATGCTGCCATGTGACTCGACAGTCAAATAGTGTTTTGAAAGATTCAAGAGAATGCTTAAAATACTTTTAAATAGTTGATGAGATTTATCTATGAGGCACGACCAAGAGCAAGTTGAATTGAAAGTGCTCATCTTTGGCTAAGCGAGTGATTCAAATATGATATAAGGCAAACTTAAAAGGATGTGGCAGATGATTAAGTAATCAAAATAAACAATGAATCAAGATTATTAAAATGATGCCACGTTAAAACACCAACATTTCACTCCTAGTTGAGACCATGAGCTGGCTTCATGTCTTTAATCCAATAAACAAATAAAGATCAACCAGATAACTATGGGAAATATTTTTAAGAATAATCCTTTCTCTGCAATCATCAGATATTATTGAACAGAACAATTTGTGATCACATTACAGGTGTTCCTGCAACTATAATAGTTTCATGGCAAAACCATTTTCTCCAAACCTTGTAGCAATATCCTTTGAGAATTCCATTACATCCAAAGAGTAGAGACGCTTACATAGCACTGGTCACTCTAATCCGGACTTCTGTAATCTGAACCATTTTCTGGGAACAGATTTTTTTCTTATAATTCCCTGATCCGGAAGATTTTGTAATCCGAACATATTGCCTGGAATGGAGGTGTTTGGATTAGAGAGACCAGACTGTACTATCCATCTCAGCATGAATCACTTTGATGTCCAAAGTTACCATCTCTAGGTTTGGGAAATGATGCTACGTCAATCATGAACATGGTCACTGCATTTCCATTGCATTTAAGATTTCTGAATAACTAGATAATACCTGCTTTTGTCATCATGATAGATCCTCTCGTGTTTTGATATGAATCCACCAGCTTTTCCGTTGCTGTTGGTCGTAATTGTGAAGCAATACAATATGAAAATAATTATGGCAATACTTGTTTAGTTTGGTGGTCCAGTTAATAAAAAGTCCATGGCTCTGTTTTGTGTACTTCGGTATAACTTTGCAAGAGCGTCATTTGTAATCAGATTTACTATAAGGCGCAGGGGCCTTTTGATACTTTTGCAAAATTCATCACTTTGGCTATTCTAGATAGTCTCTTGTCAGAGATATGTATTGTTTTGTTTTGTTGGGTTTTTTAAAATCAAAACTTTACAAACAGTATTAATCTCATTTAAAAAGGTAAAACTATTAAAATCATAGCCCTTTGGGATAGCTATGGATAAGGAAACCTTCTTTGAATATTTTACACTGATGGTGGAACAGAGGAAATTAACGGCATGTCAAAAGCAGGATGAGCATAAAACTTCAACCAACACAAAACTGGCATGAATAGACATTCTTCTCACAACTTTAACATGTTGCATTAAATATATTTACATTCATATCCAACACATTCACCGGATGGACAAATGATATTATATGAAATGATGTCAATGCATGATATCAACAAACTTCTTAATTCACACATCTCAGCTCTTTTTTGTGTATTTCAGTCAGCATAGCAGTCACTAATGCATTCATTCTTATAAATAAATATCCTTTGAGAGCAAAATATATAAGTTACCAAAAACAGTCAATTTAAATAATATATGCACATTTCAATTCTTAGCATTTTCCACCAGGATGCAAATATAATACAAAATGGGAACCCTAGAGGTCAAATTAAATAAATTTATGAATTATGCACGTTGAATTCTATTCAGCTAATTAGAATAAGAAGAAGGGGAAAAAATCCCACGCAAAATGCCAAGGAGACATTCCTCAGCCTTCTCCTCACAACGCTATTCAGAAAGAACGGGGAGCATTAATATGGTACAATGGAGAAATATTAAGTAAAGCCTGTACTGAAAAGGTTTCTCATGTAGTTGAAAGCATTTGTGTCAAGGATGATAAAGCTGATGGAAGCGTTCACAATTCATGGTGTGGAGTCACGGGTCAATTGAAAAATGGGAAAATGAAAATATACAAAACAATGACTAGGTTTTATTATCTACAAAGGACAGATAAAAGATGTTGGCCCTGTCATTCGAATATGACCCTGAGACAGAATGGTGAGAAGGCTTTTTTTTAAACTTAATTGGTCTCAAATCGTACATATAAATTAGACAATCCTAATTTCATATCATTAAGTTAGACTATGTACACTGTAAGGGGGTGGGGATTATTTGTGTATTCAATAGGTACCCTTGTTGAAGTATTTCATCATTGAAACAAAATTGAAAGTCTAAGAGAGAAATTTAGAACCATGGCCAAAAATAATCTCCTGACCATTAAATCTGATTGACGGTATTTAATCATTGTATAAATTACTCAGAAACATGATCTCACCATCTTTGAATATTTATCTACATTTCAAATTTCACACCAATATGGTGATGGTATTGCCATTAATGAGCATTTTGTGCATTCACAGGCCGTAAATAATAGAAGAGATGTAGAGATTTCAAGAGACCAATTAAAGGTGTGGTAAATGAACATCAGATATGATGAAACGTTACAACAAGGGTATCTAAGCACAAAGGGTGAGGACAAAAGTTAAGTCCTGAATGCATAGATCATTTAAAATGAGTATGTCAAAATAAATTATAATCTAAAAAAAAAAAAATTATTTAAAGGTGGGGGCATGCTTTTACTATAATTAGGGAGAGCGGATATAGGAAGGGAATTGTTCTCCTAAAGACCACGTCATCATACAAGCCGTTGTAAATGTGCGGGTCTATTTTGGGTGCCTGGATAAACACGGCGTTTATCCTGTCGCGGGTTTCTAATGGGGAGTATGGCAGAGGAAGTATGATGTTGAGACCTGTGGTGTCCAGAAGTTGCTCCACTTGTTGGCACAACTGGCGAGGCTACAGTGGTGTCCATGTCCTCCATTTCTGACATGTCTCCACCATTCAGGACTCTTGATGAGGCCATGACAGTGGTAGGAGCGTGACCACATGTGATTGGTTGGCCTGTTCCTGCCTGGGCAACAATATCGTTAGCAGCCGCAGCGTTGGCCCGGTGGAAGCCTTCTAGCCCGTTGTTGAGGAGGAGGCTAAGAGAGAAGATTTTAAAAAATCGTTTGATAAATTTTACAAAAAAATCAATGAATTGGGAAACAAAACAATTGCAAAAATGAACAGAAAACATATTTTTGATAATAATGAAACAAATAAAATGACGCCATAATTTTCAACCAGGAAAGAAAATTCAAAGAACATTAACCAGCGGGGATGGATCATGGCATTGAAACAAAACCCAACACAAAACATAACTATGGGCATGTTCCATTGGCCAAAAAAAAAATGTCAAAGGAAATGTTGCTTTTGCTGCACTTGGAAAAATTTGTGTTAGCAAATTTGCACCAGATTTTCAATTTGCTACAAGTAGCAGCTATAATATTGAAATGCAGGAACTGTAGTTGGCCTAAGTGCTAGGTGTGTCAGTTTGAGTGTGATGGATGTGGTACTGATTTCTGGTGGGTGTGTGGGAAGGATGGGATGGAAGGAAGGAATTCGTGTAATAAGCAATGATAATGAGCCTCTTGATATTGAATTTACACCAAATGTAATTCAGAGAAAGCTGTAATTCAGAGAAAGCAGGCTTTAGAACTTTAATATGATGCAATGCAGAGCTT
Source organism: Aegires albopunctatus (assembly GCA_032466395.1). Classification (NCBI taxonomy): domain Eukaryota; kingdom Metazoa; phylum Mollusca; class Gastropoda; order Nudibranchia; family Aegiretidae; genus Aegires; species Aegires albopunctatus. Next base: position 25,213 of record JASKDV010194374.1, read on the forward strand.
TCATAGAAGAACAAGAGGACAACATATCCACCAGCTATATATATACAGGGATAATAATAATAATAACTACATTTTTATAGCGCCTTTTACTTCGGTCTCAAGGCGCTTTAATAAAACTTGATATTAATAACATACATATTATAGTACATTGTACACAGATATAATATACATCATTTAAGGAAGATTACTAGATTAAGAGGGAAAAGAGAAAACATATTATTATAATATGCATAGTGCATGATAAATTTCGGCTAGGTTATACAAATAACAAAGCTGAGTCACAGATTAATCTATATATTTTTGAAAAAGATATGTTTTCAAAAGTTTTTTAAAAAATTGAAACGTTACATGTGAGTCTCAAGAATGACGGAGGAGAATTCCACATTAAAGGTCCAATCTTTCCAAAACTTCTGCCATATTTTTTAAGTTTGGTATTTGGAACTGCCAAAAAAATTTAATTTTGAAATCTTAAAGTTCTTGAAAGTGTGTATGGATTTAGTATTTCTCGAATATACAAGGGACAAGGATGGGGATTAGTTCTGGAAAAAAATCAGAAAGAGTATACAAGGTCCATGGAATGTTTCTAAATCACCGCACGTCAACCTATAACTGTATAACACACAACATATTGGATCTTTTATATCTATGTCTATTGTGTAAGTTAGTTATCTTTAATTTTGTCCTGTAAAAAAAATTAAACGGCAAGGAATAAGAAAACAAAATCATGTGGGTCGATATTAATATTCCACTCATAAACTCTCATGATAGTTACTAGTAACTAGCCAAGGGCTTTGGCCTACCTGAATTTGACCTTTTTCATCATCTTTTTGTTTTGTATATTTACACAGAACACAGAATCCAACACCTGGTAGTCTCTTTCTCATTAGGCCTAATGCAATGGCCAAAATAACCCTGACCACCTGATTCTTTCCACCTTACCATCTCTAAAGCATCATCCTGTCTGGGGAATATATCCTACATAGAAAAGGTCTAGATCTAGCCCTTTAACTTTAAGAAACTTGACCTGAAATTTCCAACAGCTAGATCTTGACTAGATCAAAATAATATATCCAATGAATCTAGCCAGAGTTTAGTCACTTAGAGCTAAACATTTAACACACCTCCACAACACGGTCGTTGCCGGTACAGAATTAGATCTACATATAGGATCTAGATCTACAATGTTACTCCCGCAAGAGTGAAACAAGTGCAATTTTCTTTTTTTCATCTGAAAAATCAATATCTACACAAGACGTCATGAAGGATAGATCTATCCAGAAATTAATGTTGTCACTAGCCTAAGTCTTGATTCACTTGACTTGAGGAGAGCTTGTCGCGAGTGGAATGGAAACAAAAACAAAAAATGATCGCATTGAGGTAAATTGGACTCGCGAAGTTGCATGGAAATCGCAAACTGTTCGACGCTCTCCAGCATCACAAAAAGTTTGATAATAATGATACCAGAACTGCTTGAAAGTGATCAAAGCACGGGCGGCCCGCATCGTTAAAATTTCAACCGCTAAATGTCCTAACCGTTCGCACACGGGAGGAGTTGTTGGGTTTTTGGGGTTTTTTTTCACTTCTTACAATGTCAAATACCAGGTTTGAAAGAGGAAAAAAACATCCCTGTATATATTTTTTACTCACTGACCAATAGTTGACAGTGAGTGGCATGAAAGGATGTGCAGAACATGAGCCCCACGGTTGCCTAGTCTGCTTCAGAAATAAATGATTGAGAAACTGTTTTTTGTCATTCAGTAAAAAATCTGCATTACACCAAAAGATAAACACAACAACAACAAAAAACTATGAAGAAAAGATAGATTAGGTAGTTACCTCTCTCCTTTATAGCTTTTGCGTGGAGATCTAGGTCCGCGTTCTGAAATCCAAGGTTTAGTGGCCATTTCATTCAGAACAGAAGGCGCAACATATGTAAAGCCCTGATTAAAAACACAAAGATAATATTGTTTCAATTAAATAAAAAAACAAATCAATAGGTCTAAATTGTTTAATTTTCGAACAGCTGCATAAAGCTTAACAGCACAAGAATGTTAGATTATTTTAGAGTGGTAAGGAAGAGAAGCTAAATTAAGTAAAACAATGTTAAACATGTTCCTAAAGTCAAGAATGTTTTGTATGCAAGGTGGTCAAAGTCAGAGAAGACAGTCAAAGGAGATATTAATTAAATCTAAGTGCCAATCAAATTTCTTTTTAAATCAAAGAATACTTTCAAAAGAGGAAGCTTTGTCATTTCTATTTCATTGTCTTAATTGCGAAAAGATGAAGTGAATTCAAAATCAAGTTATAAACCTTACATCAAATATATTCATGCTAGGGCTGAGTATGGACATATCAACTGGTGAGTCACAAGGGGTCTGTTTGGTAAACTTTGAGTCAAAAAGACTGACATCGTATGCATTGGTCTGTGGGGAAAATATAGTAAACTCAATAAGTGGGAGATTTTTAAACAAACCTTCCATATTTACAACAACAAAAAATAATAAAATAAAATAGAAATAAAAAAGTTATGTTATTCTAGGTATGTTGACTTCCATTATTTCCATCATCCATTCACTTATCGTCTAGAATTGATTAAATGTTAGCTTCTTTCTTTCTTGTGTTCATCCAGTATGATTTTGATTTTTACACATTAGTCATCATACAATATGCTTTTCCTGATAAACTGACAAACTGTAAGATCTACGTAACACAAATGCAATATACAGCTAACTAGAAAGTCTAAAAGAAACCACTGTTTGATTAAAGTTAACTTTATGAAAAATATTAAATCCAGGAACAAAGGCAACATTATGTGCACAAATACTGATAAACATGAGAATGAATCTTAGAAAATCACAGCAACTCACAACACCGATCTTGATTGGTGGTTCAATGCGTTTGTTAAGCAGATCATCCCAGTTCATGTGACGGAAGAAAGGGTGAGCCTTTGGGGGAGGAAAATCAAATCACGGGTTTAATGACGAGTTAATCAATTGTAATAAGACTTGAAAACGCAGGAGGGACATCATTACATGAAGAATATTGATACCAAAATATCACTTAATTGTCATCAGAAATCATAAAATAAGAAAAAATCATGTCTTTCAAGGTTATGTCACAAATTGTTGTCATTTGATAAGTTACATATTTTAAACATAGGTGTAAGAAAAAAAAAGGGCTTAGATTAAAGGCATATAATTCTTACTTTAATGGGTGCAGCATCATCAGGGCCATTTCCCAGACGATCATTGGGATTTTTCTTCAGGAGCTGAAAGCAAAAATAAAATTGTAAGAAAATAAATTAAAGACATAATTGGACACCATGGTGTTAAAAGTTTTTAAAAAAATGTATGCCATAATATACTTTTGAATTCATTCACTTCAACATTGGATCATGTAAGATACTCTTCTGTTAGTAATTACCAAACTCAAGAAGATTAAAATAGCCTAAAATATGATGAATGCAGAAGGCTACGGCAAATATGTTGTCAATTAGAAGTTCCATACCTTTCCCATTATTGTAACCAAATACAATGAACCCTTGGTGCAATTCAAATTTGTTAACATGTAAGGTAAGACAACAAATGAAGTGACAAACCTTCTTCAAAAGACTCCTAGCATCATTTGTCAGGTAAGGAGGGAGACTCAACTTGGCCCTCATAATCTGATATGAAAATATCAAAAACAGAATTAAAAGAGATCACTTCAGAGTAGCCACAACTAAGTGATAAGAGAAACCCTTTAATCTAATGCTTTGTGTACATAAAAATTGATCACATCGGGCAGCACCTAAGTTTATAAAATTGTTCAAAATGAAAAGACCTGAAGAAATAAAATCACAATTTACAAAATCTCTTGAAAGATGTGTATTGTTTTGATTTGATTTTGATTTATTCATTAAATTGACCACAAAACTAAAGATTACAAGAATTTTCACATATATGAAATAACAAATACTTTAAAAGGAATGGGGATAAAAGTTTATAAATAAAGGGATGGGAAGTCATTAAACTGTCAGAAAGAATAAAATTGGAAAGCAATACAAGTAGTTGGTACAAATCCAACCCAGCATTTAAGCATTTGTAAAAAAACATTGCTCTTTTCTCACCTTTTCAATAGTCTTTTTTCTGTTTTCTCCTGAAAATGGTGGCTGGAAAATAAATAAATGAAGAAAATGTGAAAAAGTGGAATGAATTGACTCTATGAGGTGAAATAAAGTAAAAATATGAAAGGCTTCACTCCCCCCACCCCCCTAAAAAAAAAAAAATTAAAAACATATCTTTAACTTTAAATAGAGGTAGCCACTAGAGTTAAACTAAAAACCAAATCAATGACTATATACAAAAAAGATAATATCTACTGAATAGGAGGCTTCACAGAAAAACTATCTAACAACTGGAAATATATGATGCATATTTTTCCTTGCGATAAGCTTACCTGGCCCGTAAGCATGTCATACATTAAAGCACCAAGACTCCAAAAATCTACTGCTTTTCCATGACCTATGCGTTGCACTATTTCTGGAGCCCTGCAATTACGAAAATAGATATATCATTATTAAAACTCAATATTGATAGATCAGGAGACAGAATAATGCATACGGCAGGAAACAGCCAGAGCTGATAGAAGGCAATTTCCGATCGTGCAGCAGTTTTTCTCCGAAAGTATTTTGTTTTTAGAGATTCTGTTTGTTTTGGACGATAAAGTGACTTTTCCTGGAGCTATGGTAGCAATTTCAAGGAATTTGAGTGTTTAGTTTCGTTTTTATGTGTTCGT
>JASKDV010194375.1:0-20678 GCA_032466395.1 Aegires albopunctatus
TCAGAAGATAATAATTAAATCACCATGTGTTTAGATCTTGTGGTGATATACGGCCATTGTCCCACAAACCCATTACGTACCAGTGCGTGCGTAGCGCCTAACGTTCTGCGAATCCAGCACGCACTAGAGCGGGCTTAGCGCTTCTCGGGTTAAGCCGTTGGACTCGTATGCGAAAGGTCCCGAGTTCGAATCTCATTGGAGACACCGTGCTTAACTCTTGGGCAGGGTTATTTACACGAATTGCCTACGTTTGGGGTGACGGTAAATACCAAAAGACAAATTTTCCTTCGGGGATGAATTAAGTGGTATTTTAGTTTTAGTTTTTTATATTTTTTTTTAAAAATCAAGGTGTTTTCCTGCTTTTATAAAATAACCAAAAAAAGCATTGAAAAAAATGACCGCTCCCCACAATCAATAAACCATTGGTATGGCTCATTGGCATGGCTTGATTTCATGAGGTCATTTACAAACCAGAGGTTTTGTTTTGATTTCTGGCTGAACTCTCCAAGTGAAAAGCCTTCAGTAATAACAAATGAAAAATTTCAAATATGCGATCTTTCAGTAAGGTCGCGATTACATGGCAGAATGATCTATATTTGTTCAGGAGAAAAGTGATACTATATAATGCAACCAGTTACTCCATCATGACTTTAAACTTAGCTCTTTGACGTAAAATAATAGATTCAATAACAGCAACACGAGTTGGTGTGAGTGAAATTCATGCAAAATATATTATATATATATATATATATATATATAAGGCAAATTTTTTCTTTCCAGAAAAATGAGGCCTTCTTGACAGTCCAAATCCGCCCTTTTATCTGTGAAGAGAGTTAGCGTCATGTATTAGACCACATTGAAACATAGTGTGTAGAATCTAAACACAATGCAAAGCATAATATATTAATCATATATAAATTAACCAAATTACAAAAATCATTTCTGTTCAGGAAAACTATAGATCTAGCCTACCGGGTGCAATAAATCAACAATATAATACAATTAATTAATGTAGCACCATTCTTACCTGCGATGACGCGGGTATTCGACTAGTGCTATAAAAATAAATATTCTTTAGTCAATTAGATCTAGATCTATGTCATAATCATGACCTCTGAGAAGAGGTGTGTGAGAGTATGAAGCTGCCATAAAAAAGGCCAGTCAGCATATATATATAAGACTTCATTTATATAGCGAAGAAAAGCATGCGGTGAGAGAGAGAGATATATGATATATTTTCTAGATTTCTATGTTAACCTCCTCCATATCTTGCGTGTAGCAAATTTTGCTGACTCCATGCCGTGGTATCTCTAATGAAAACCCTAGAAAAGCGCTAGCGGTTATATTACCGCACGATCTGGTTGTACCAAGAAATGTGCAGGTGAAGTTTATCTCCTAGCATGTCCATGATGAGAGTCAGGTGTGTAGCGGTGTGACATTTTAGGCAAGAGACCTTTACTTCTTAGAAATTTTCATTTACCTCGTGAGATTTTTAAGGAAGTACTTTTGATAAGAATTGTTAGATTCCATCCAATGAGATAAAAAGTTTTTATTAACTTCAGACCCTTTCTTACCGATTATTCATTGATAAAGTGAAGTTATTCACTCTGTTTTGGTCCGACACACTTTGTGACCTAGATTTTTTTCTTTGTTAGTCGAGGTCACACACGCACTGAGGCAATGCTACTGCCATGTTATCTCAAGCGCATTTTTATTAAGCCCAGCCAATTTTACTTGAAACTTATCTTAAGCAATCGTCTAGTTTAAAGTGTATGCATTCATGCTTTTAAAAATCTATTTCTTTATATCCTAAATGATACTTAAATGGTTATGAATGCTTTCGTAATTATCGGTTACTTTTGACTATCACAGACGCACGTGCAAATTAGGTTGTTCCGACCAAACGGGTGACTGTTAATTACTTACTATGAACAGCTATTTCTCGAGAAAAAATATTATTCTGCGAACTGTAATTTTTAAAATGAATAGCTATCTCAATGAAGAGAAAAGAAATTGGTTCACCGAATGGTTGAATAATGCTAGTTTACTCAGACTGCATTTCTTTTGCTATCGTATGAAAATTGTTGCTTTGCATGGCTCCTCTAATTAATTTATGGTCTTTGACAAAAGTTGGTAGTATTCATATCAATCTTGCTTCTTATTATAATGTTTTACAAGATTTTCTTTTCTTATTGGGGTTTGCGTAGCAAGGGTACAATAGGGTTCTTGTTTTTCTAACTTACGAAGTCTTCTTAGCCTGTAGCAATTTCGTAACTCTCATGCATCATCTAAGATTAGACTTACGACTTCTAACTTCTAGACATAGGCTAATTAAGCATTGCTTAAAAAAGAATTATGCATGATCAACTAAGATTAATGTGTATTGGAATATGATGCTGGAACTTAATTTACAATGCGATCCTTTTATTTCTGATTTATATTGAAATGGAAATGCAATAGTTCTATATTCTATAGAGGCTCTACAATTGACAACACCACCTTTGGCTTTAGATTTTTTTGTAAGTTGTGTCAGCCTTTATTAGACCACTAGGTACTAAGAACATGAGGTGATTGAAACCTATAATTGCATTGTAATGGATTTTGAATTTTTTTGACCTATCACTGTGACTGGAAGGAATATCTAAAAGAGGTCGAAGGCATTGCCATCCAAAAGTCTTGAAAAAGAAACAGTGACAGTGGTAGCCTACTGTGATAGAAGAATTTTTAAATAATTCTTTTGCTTGAGATTCAGCCACTAATTATATTATATTAGATAGGCATTATGATAGGAACCACAAGAATTTAAAAAAAAAAGGTAACACATTTCCAAGGCACTGTTCTTGCAGCCCTCACCCATTTCCCTCCCTTTTACAAGTAATGATGTCAAGACCTATAAAATGTTGAATAGTACTACTTAACCAAGACATCTAGATAATAGTAATAATACAGCTCTTTATCCTTTCCCATGCCCATAATTTTGCCTTATTATGGTAAGAGGCGAGAACCTCCCTGGATCACCCTCTAAAGCAAAGAAAACCGTATTCATTAATAATTCACAAAAGATTAATTTTTTATTATTTCAGAAACAAGTTAGTCAGTAAAGGAAGAGGATAATTTTTTGAAGACCTTGACATACATAATGGCTGACACAGCATCTGCTGCCGTGTCTGAAGAAAAGAAAAGCCTCAAGCAAACACCAGATGGTGGCAAGAAAAAAAATAAGGGTAAAAAATCTCCATCTGCCAGTGATGGTGCACCAGGTCAACGTTCAGATAATCGGACAACCACTCCTAAAGCAACTACTAAAGCTGAAGGTACACCACAAGATGGCAGGGAGGAAAAGGGAGACAAGTCTCAGAAGAGTATGTTTGTTTGTTTTTCAAAATTGCTTGAATAATTGGAATGTTTTATGATATTTAATCACCTTAAATTCAGTTTGCGTGGAGGTTGAATGGAACTCTTTAGTGACATTTTCGCATTACAGTGTGTATGTATTAAAGATGCATCATGAATATTTTAAAATGCACAATTTGTGATGCAGATTTTTAGTATGCTATATATATATATTGCAATTGATTTTATTTAAAGGCTCATCTTTGACATACCATATATTCTACAATATAATTCTTCAATCTTATCTGAAATAGTGTGTGATGTTTTGATTGCTGTTTGTCTGAAGTTATTTTCCAAATACAGTTCACAATGATTCTTCAACTTTAAGGCCTTTTCTGCTTAGCAGTTAGCAGTATAATATTTTCTATAGAATTAATTCAAAATCCTAATGTTTAAAAGGAATTAAAAATTAGTATGGTATTGATGGTATTATTAAAATGTAACAAGCCAAGATAAAGACTGAGCATTTTCCTTGACAAAAAAGCATCTATAGATCTACAAAATCTGAATTAATAATAATCCTTAAAAATATTCTTATTCAATCTCATCTTGTATTAAAAAAGAACAAGAAAAACAAGCCAAAGGAGCAGCTCCGAAAGCAGAAAATGCAAAGGCTTCAGAAGCTGGAGGAGGAGAACAGAAGTCCAAAGCTCAGCTGAAGGCAGAAAGGAGAGCAATACAAGTAAGAGTATTTATTTGACTTTATGAAAATGTCTTTGTTTAATATTGTGACTTATCAACAATTATACATTTTATTGTATTTTATTTATTTATTTATTTATTTGTTTTTGTAAACGTTTTCATGATTTGTAAAAGACAATTTTCAATGTGACATCCTTTTCTCAAAAGGGTAAAAATCGAAGGCCTTAAGGATATGAATATTATAGTTTTGATCTGCCCTGGATCTTGATTAGGTTGGATTGGATTGAAACAATGTCTACTTGTGCCTGACCTGCCAGTTTCTGCTACTATTGTGTTGAATGAAAAAAAAAAAAATTTTGATAGTATTATTATTGACCAAATCCCTCTGTAATTCAATCTATTTTCTTGGAACAGATTTTGTTCTTATTATTTCTTAGTTTTCCCCAATCCGGAAAATTCTGTAATTTGAACTAATTGCTGGGAACGGAGGTGTTCGGATTTTAGAGACCAGACTGTATAATAATGCAAGATATTTTATCTATTTAACTCATTGAGGTTCAGCTGAAATGAAGCAAACATATACCCTAGTATCAGGCATTTTACTGCCTTTTCAAATTACTCTTTGGTTGTATTCTATTTATTTTAGAAAGAATTAACTTTGAATGCAGTTTGACACAACATTATTTTAAAATGTCCCATTTTGCATTTCAGATCTTGTATTCATATAATTTTTCAGCAACAAGCTTACAATGAAAATTTTGAAAAAGTTTCTCTCATCTTGTCACTCTAAGTAGATTTAGATCTTGAGTCTTCCAATTAATCTCAATCGGGCTCAATCCATAAACTAAAGTTATAATACAAGTCATATAGCTACCAAATTTTGTTGGTTAACAGCACCAAGATCCTGGATAATCATGATTACTGTAGAACCCACTTATTCTGAAACTCAAAAATATTTCTCAAAATTTGAGTATAACTGGGATTTCAGTATAACCGATAATGATGCAACATCTCTGTATAGAGGTATTTTAGTAAGCTATAATGGCATTTCAGGTGATATTAACGTCAATGGAAAGGAAACACTGCATCAGCCATTTTGTAAGTGGACTTGGGACTGCCATTCACTGCATTACAGTGATTTTTGTTGTTCTTGTTGTGTTTTCTTGCTGTATTTCTTTTTTATATTGTTACCTTTGTGGCTGGTGTCCCTTTTGGCCGAGAATTTATACGATTTTTGTTTTCAACTGGCAAAAAAATCTTTCAGTATAAGGGGGTTTAGTTCAGATTAACTGGTCTATTTATATAGACAAATTTTTAAATTTTTATAACGTTTCAGTTTAACCGGGATTTCAGTATATCCGATTTCAGTATGACCGGGTTCGACTGTATTCATTTTCATATGAATAATTTTTATTGATCCCCAAAGAACGATTACCATAAAGTGCCAATTTCCTCTTCTTCTACAAGACTTAGGAAGGCGTCAAGTGTCACTGCTAGGGCCTTTTTTATCCAAATTACACAGTAGTTTTGATTCTATGTTTACTCCTGGTTATTTTCCCCCATATTTTACAATAATATGCCTGTTTGTCTGTATGTTAATGCAAGAAAAATTAATTAATTATTCATTATTTCCTTGGTTTCCCCTCTCAGACTTTTGAGTTGCGGAAATCATGTTTGTGAAGTTTTGTGTCACCCAGGAGATTGCTCAGTGTGTGAAAGGGCCCCTGGTATATTATCCAAATGTTGTTGTGGCAAAGTTCCTCTCAAAGATTTGAAGAATGTACCAGATCGCCAATCTTGTTTGGATTCTGTTCCTACCTGTGATAACCTTTGTACTAAATTGTTAAAGTGTGGGCCATCAGGTAAATTATTTATTATTTACAAATTACCATTCTAGATCTTTATTAGTGTTTCTGAACTTGTTTGTTTTTCTATATCAGCGGCTTTTCATTTCATTTCAGACAGAACTTAAGTTTGAAATTAGAAAAGAGAGAATATATTGTTGCCAAAGAGTAGAGTAACCAAGATAATGAAAATATGTATTCAATGTTACATTGAGCCAGTTTGTCTTGTTTAATATCATTTTACTCATTTCAGCCAGGTAAACCATGACTGATGTATTTATTTTAAAGTAAAGCTTTCACAAACAAATTAATATAGAGATACGTTATTTCTAATATCACATATAGAGAGAAGCTTAACACCTAATTCATAATTTCTTTAGAAATAAAAGGAAGAATGAGGCAATGATAGATTTTGATCTGATCATCCATCTCCTACTTATATCATTAATTCTATTCTATTCCTCTTGCTTTTATTATTCTGCATTGTATTTCTTTTTTCTATTTCTTTGAGTACATAATTTTAAATTTGTATTTCTATAAGGTTTACAATCTTCTTTGTTTCTTAATTACAGAAGATCCTCACATGTGTGAGTCCAAATGCCATGATGGTGAATGTGGTCCTTGTGCAAAGGAGACTTTAGTCCGATGTGAATGTGGTGCCGTGGAGAAAGCGATTGCTTGTGAAATGGCTGTTACTTATGATGGTACATATATGATTTTCATCAAATCAAATGTTTTTATTCATCATTCCTAGTGGAAAATGTTAATATATGAATCCTAAATAGTTTTTGTGAATGATGAAATCCAAAATATATTTGTTCATGAGAGAAATTTCAATAGGGTTTTTATTTATAAAAATAAACTTCTGAGGAGAAGTATTCAGGTTGGGATTACAGGGTTCCCAAAGGGTCTTAAAATCTGGAAAAGGTCTGGAATTTTATTTTCAAAATTTAAGGTCGTGAATTTTAAAATTTCATGATTTGGGTTGGGAAAAATCGTGAGGAAAAAATTTCCAGAATCACCAGAAATGGCCGTCGAAATCAACTAAATGTTTTACGAAGTGCCTTTTCTTTGTTTGATTGTCGGATCGAATTTGCTCGATGAGTGTTGTAACTGCTAGTATTAATAAACTTTCATCTTCTGCAATGTTCCTCAGCTGAAAATCCCTTTAAGTGCCAAAAGCGATGTGGAAAAAAGAAAAACTGTGGAAGACACAAATGTTCAGATACTTGTTGTGTGGTAAGCTGGGATGCTAATTAAAAAATGTTCTATATTGTGGTGTTCATCCTATTTTGAACAATTTTTATTTAGTACCAAATTCTGTTGCTATCTAATTCTATAGTGAAACTTGTCCAGGCATCCGCTTATATACTCACTTGCAAAACAAAATATACACTTTGTTTATTTAAAATGACTTATTAATTTATTAATTACTGATGCAATTAAAAGAACCTATATTCATAGCACTAAATTTTTTTTATTTAAGTCAATCATCAGCTTTTGAGCTCGAGTTTCATTCAACAAGGACGCGATAGTAGCTATACGATTGTACAGATCAAAAATCAAAAGAATTGTTCACAAGACAAAGGTGTGTAAGCAAAGATGTTGGTTGCTGCCTCGAGGTGTCCAATAATGAGATTTTTTTTCCTCGTGAGAAAGACCTGGCATGACAGTTAAGATTAAAACTATTTTTTTTTATTCAGGTTTATGGTCTGCAAGAAGCCAATTGACAAGTCTGACTAAAAAAACCTCTGCATTAAAGAACCAGTTTAGAGGCAAGAAATGCTAAAATAACAGAAATACATTTGCTTGTGTGGTACGCGGTCGCACCAATAACCAAAAACTGACCATTGACTTAAATCAAGAATTAAGTGTTGTGAATACAGGTTCAACATTTTTTTTCCCCATATATGAACACATTTTATAAAGAAAATTGAGTTGGAAAAAAGTGTGTAGTTTCTTTTGCAAGTGAGTATATAATAAGCCAGCCACCTGCCCACTTTCCATGAACTGAATTTTTTTACCTTTCTTTTTATACTGTATTAGCCAGCCACCTTTAAAACGCAGCCACTGCCTGTAATATGTTTTGTAAAAAATAGCGTTTTGAACTTGCTTAGGGTAGCCAGATCACCAAAATCCAAAAGATTTATTCTATTTCATCATATGATATTGCCTCTCCATGTCCTCGCTGACTGCTACCTGATGCGATTACTTACTTCACACGATGCCCTTTGCCTATGGCTGTCCTTGCGACCACACTTCACACCTTAGGTTAAACATAGGCCTGTTGGCTCTTGTATCAGCTCTCATGGTCATTTGGTTCATGAGAAGGATGTTGCCATTGCCCATTGCTGGCTCCTCCCACACATCATTCTGAAACATTTCTGGTTTAAGTGTGTAAAGGTTATGTTGAATTATTTTTAACTTGTGGATCGCAGTCATCATACCTCTAGTAATCAGAGAAAGAAAATTTAAGATGTCAAACTGGTATAAGGAAACCAATTGTAGCCACTTTTGTTTGGAATGAAGGGTGGCCCACTTAGACAATTTTGGCTGTGTTTTGTGTGATCTCTATTACATCATAATAATAACCAAAACAATGATAATGATATACATTTACACAACATTTTCTTTGAGGGAACATTCAAAGTACTTATACAATACCAAAATGAAAAAAAGTGTATGTCTTTATTTTTTTCCTTAAAAGTCCATTCAGATTTCAAAGTTTTAGAATTGATTTCTTAGACGGTCATAAATGATATTATAAAGATAGTGTTTGAATTTTTCTATGTTTTCAATAGGAAGCTAGAGCATTTAGTAGAATTTGAACTGAATCATAATTTCTTTAATATGGTCATTAAAACAATTTTTTTTTAAACAATGTCTCTTCTGACTGTCCTCTTGGGATGAATAATTTTCCCATGGTTATGGTAATTATCTCTCTTTTTAAAGCAATCATTCCGGCTTTATTCCTTTGAATCTCTCAATATCCCCTGCAGAAAGACATCCATATCTGTGAGCTAGTCTGTAGTCGAAAGCTGACCTGTGGTCTCCATAAATGTCAACAGCTGTGTCACCGGGGAAACTGTGGTCGCTGTATGGAGACAAGTAAGTACATCCTTTGAAGTTTTTTTACAAGAGTATGGGGAAGTGGTTTGATAGTAGTAGTAGTAATTGCAGTAATAGTAGTAAACTAGATGTTTGTCTATTATATTGCATTTACTTTCATTTTCTTAAGAGCTAATATTTATAAGACTAGGAGAATAGGTTTTTTAACCCCCTTATATTTTTTCTAAAGATAAGGCCTTTAGTTTTGCTGCTTTCAAATGCTCTTTGAAACTTTTATTTAGCATTTGAAATGTCTTATCTCTTGTTTCGTAGGCTTTGATGAATTGACTTGTTTTTGTGGCAATGAAATACTGGAGCCACCAATACCGTGTGGAACAAGAGTCCCAGAATGCCGGAAAACATGTTCCCGGAGTCATGATTGTGATCATCCAGGTAGGAAATTAAGATAGGAGCTTTCTGATACCTTGTTTCATTTACCTTTGACCATGGTGTCAATAACTCAGTGATAAATTTGTCATTCAATTCAATATAGGCCTACCTGTTAAACCAAAAATAGTGAATCGGAAAAAATGGTTAAAACGAAAAGAAATTGAAATTGATTCATTTAAAAAATATATTATTGTTATATGTTAAACGATATATTTGGATATATGTAAACAAAATAAAGCAACAACCCCTTGAATTTCAGTTTAATAGGTCTCTACTGTAATTCAATCATATTTCTTTATCCCCTAAGTGCAATTTCCCTCTTGAGATTGTTAGCCTGAAGCCTGAAGTAAGATTTTTTTTCATTTTTGAATTTTAAAGAGAAAGTCCATGTCATTGTTCTTCTTGCTGGAAGTTTTCTTAAATGCACTTAGTTATTGTATAAGATAGTTCAAAAATATCTTTGTTGCTTGTGTTAATGTCGTTCATTGATCTTTTCTGCTCAGTCCGCCATAATTGCCACTCAGATGATGTATGTCCACCTTGTGCTGAATTAACAGAGAAAATGTGTATGGGAGGTCATGTAGTAAGTTGAACCTATTATTTTTAGCCATCTTAATGCTATCTTTTGTGGTTTATTATGGGCCGAAATAACCTTTTTTTATTGCTATGTGGTTAATTTAGGGCTGAAACCTGCCAACTTTTTTTTTTTTAATTATTGCTAATTCTTATATGGTTTATTGTAGGCTGAAACTACCAACTCTGTTTTTATTAAAGCTTTGACATTCCCTGTATATTTCGGGAGGGTTTGTTTTTGTTTTTATGTTGTTGACATATTTAACTTTTGATAATACCATAAAAGGTTAGATAGATAACTCAAAATGTGGATTGTACTATAATAGATAATGGAAACTGTGCATTGTTAATTGTAATTATTTTTGTTTTGGTTTTTTGTCATTAAATATCACAATTGTTGGCAACAGTATTGCTGAAATGCCATGGAGGATAAGTATCACTTAGAAATTCTTGCTTTCATTGTTGATACAATTTTAAATGTCACATGATCGATTGTTTGATGTTCATTTGTTATCTTTCTTTTTCCCAAGCTTCGTAAAAACATTCCTTGTCACTTGGCTGATGTCAGTTGCGGTATGCCTTGCGATAAGCTTTTACCCTGTGGGAGGCACAAGTGTCAAAGAGCATGCCATAAGGTCATTATCATAAGTCAAAATATCAAACAAATCCCTTCTGATCTTGAGTGTTTCTTTACAATTTTGCAATCTTTCGTTAAAAAGGTTTACTATAATGTGATCAATGATGCATTTATTTTTGGTAATTAAAGATTTTTCTCCCTCCAACCAGTCCTCTGGTGATTTTTTTTACCACTTCCAATGCTGGTAGGTTTCAATTAAATGAAGCAACGGTTAAATGAAAAGTTTTCAGATCGTTGTTTTCTAATTGAGGATAAATTTGTTCATCCTCCTATCAGCCCCCTTGTTTGGAAGATGATTTATCTTGTGGTCAGCCATGTACTAAACCCAGAAAAGCATGTGGCCACAGGTGTAGCGCTCCGTGTCATGGTGGAAACTGTCCTGACACGCCCTGTAAAACTGAGGTGAGCCAAGTGTTGATGTTAAAAAATCTTTCTTACATAATTGTTTTCATCTCTAGGACTTGAGTTTTACAATTTATACTCTTAGCAATGTTAAATATACCGACGTTTTACAAAACTGAAGTCTTATCATTTTTATTCACAAAGAGCATTTTTTAATGTCTGATCCGATCCTATTGGTGTGATTTTTTAAGATGTAAATTCTTAAAAGATGCCAAGAGAATTCTGGATAGTCTTAAGTAAACTCTTTTGAATAGGTTTTTATTGTTATTGTTAAATATAGGGTGCTCCTTAGAAACATTGTTTATTTTATTTTAAATCTTTATTTTATTTTATTTTCTAGATCACTATCAGTTGTCCTTGTGGAAGTAGAACATCCAAAGCACCTTGTGGTCTTGGAGGAGATCAGCTGGCAGAACTTGCTCAATTTCAGCACCTCAGTGTCAAGAGCATGGCTGAGAGTGGCTTCCAAGGCATTGACATGACACAGTTTAGTCAGTCAAAGAAAAGTACAAAGAGGTAAATTCATTTCACTTGCATCTCCCCTTGTGGAAAAAGTTATCACGAACACTCTTATGAATAGATTTTATTATATTTTCAGTTATTTAAAGGTTTTCAGACTAAAATGTCATGTTACTGGAAAAATTATCTGATAATGTTAATCTTGGGGCACTTGGAGTGGTGAAATTGATAGAAAAAAATACTTTTTCGGCGGAATAGCAGGCACTTAGGCGAAACGGGCATTCAGCCGGAGGGCACTCTCGCAAAAACTACTGTAACTTCCTCCGAGAGGGGGGGGGGTTATTGATGGAGTATCCCATATTTTTAAAAAGTTCTTCAGAGGTCATGGGGTATTGAGGGGGTATCCCATTTTTAATTTTGCTTCAATGACTTCATTTAACATGGCTATTTCTTTGCCAGGATTCCCACAAGGCCTTAAAATTTGGAAAAGGTCAGGAATTTTATTGTCAAAATTCAAGGTCGAGAAAAGGTCAGGAATTTTTAAATTTCATGATTAGGGTCTGGGAAACCAAGGAACAGTCACGAGGACAAAAATTTCCTGAAGCACCGGGAATGGTCGTCAAAATCAACGAATCAATTTAAGTACGAAGTACTTTTTCTTCGTTTGGTTGCCGGATCGTTTATAATTTCACTCAATGGACATGTAATATTAAAGCTTATGTATAACCAACCATTACTTTTACTCAGATTTTTATTACCAGCAATATTATGGTTTGCCTAACAATTGAGGCAATTATTTTAAACTTGTTCTGTTTCAGACTAGAATGTGATGTAAACTGTGCTATGATGGAAAGGAATAAGCGTATGGCTTTAGCTTTGGAGATCTCAAATCCAGATCTGAGCAGTAAATTAGGGCATCCTACTTTTTCAGAATTCCTCAAAGAATTTGCAAAGTATGTATTATTTTGAAACTGTTTAGTTAATATGCTGTGTAAGATTTGACCAGTGCCTTTTTTAATTCACATCCACTTACAAACCCTGTTTTGTTTTCTGATTTGTTTGGTTTGTTTTGCTTTTTTTACATAAATGCTTTCGGAAAAAACTCAATCTCTCCATTGTGATTTTTTAAACTTTGTTTTCTCCTCAGGGAAAAAAAAAATCAAAATTTAGTACTCCATGTTGAAAAGTCACTTAGTGAATTAGTTCAAATGGCCAAACAGGTTAGTTACCTTTGTTTTTACAATAACCACTTTCTGAATCTTCTTTGTGTTGTCTTTGATAAATCTTTTTTGCAAAATTTTGTATTTTCATTCTCAAGCTGAGATGTTTGGAGAAAAAGAACACAAGCAATTCTTTTTTCTCCTCTTTTTTTTTTTTTTGTTGTATTATTACTATGCCAAATGTCCTTATGAAAGTTTCGATATTATCATTTTATTTTGTTCTCTGACAGTCCTCTCAGCAAAATAGGAGTCAAGCACTTCTCCCCATGAACAGGGATCAACGCAGATTTGTGCATGAATTGGCTGAATGTTATGGATGTGAAACAAGAAGCTATGATAATGAGCCAAACAAAAATGTTGTCGTTACCGCCTTCAAGTAAGATTCAAGTTTTATTAGACAATCTTGACAAATCACTATTTTAATTAATTCATTGCCGGGATATTGTTCTGCTTCCAGAACCCTCGTTACAGATTAGCATGTATTAATTGATTAATAATATCACATTTAATACAGTTAAAATGTCATTGAAACTTCTTTTAAAACGGAATAAACAGAGATACAATGTATGGTTGAAATTTTGTTCTGTTCAATCATACATCTTCTTATTATTCATATTTTTTCATATATTTAAGTTAGTGTAGTGTTATAAATGTTATGTTGGACCAATTAATTTCAGGTCAATAGAGTGTGGATTGGTCATTCCATTCATCATTATAACAAAGGCTGCAATGTTTACCCTTTATGCAATTTTATAAACATTTTCAATAATAATTTAAAATTTTCTCTGAAAACTTTTCTCTCTGGGAAATGATGAATGGTGTTTTTTAGAACTAGACAGAAATACTCATCATCATCATCATCATCATCGTTACCAGTGGCCTGTAATTTCTAGTACACATTCGCCAACCATTTGTCTCCATCTTTCTCATGTTATCTGCGTTTTGTATGATTGGTTCCTATGTTGCTTGTCTAAGATTTGTAAGGTATGTCATCCTTTGATGTCTGTCCTACTGCTCGCTTTCTCTCTTTAATTTGATTTTTAAACATTACATAGCCATTTTTTATTTCATGTATAATCTCAATTCAACAAATTTCATTTCCGCAGGGAAAAGTCGTGGCTGCCTAACGTCACTTTGTCTCAGTTTGTGTTTAAAGATCAACTTCCTAAAGCTCCACCCCCACTGTCAAAATTGAAGTATCAAGGGGTGAAGTAAGTCTAACTGTAGAAGAAAAAAAATGAAATTGAAATCAAAACAAACCTTTTCACTTTACTCATGTGAGAAATATCAAAATTTCTGCTTTTATCCACAAATCAAACTTTAAAATGTCATCTCTTTACTTTTATTTTATCGTTGGAAGTGATTAATTAAGTGGCATGTCACCCAAATCAGTAACCTCTTCCTCTTCTTGTTTCCTTATTTCCATGACAGATTTTTGGCCAGAAGTTGACCTATTTTAAAAATACATCTCCTACATTGTGATTAATGAAATTGTAGAGTTTAAAATAAGTGTGCACGCAAACGGATGTATCACAAAATTTTAAAAATAACAACTTAACCATACATTAACTTTAATGAAAATATCCCAACATTTGAAATTTTAATCTTGATCTAGATCTTGCCAAAATAAGATTGTAAACAAAAGGATGCTTTTTGAAGTTATCCTTTTTTTTTCTTCTTTTTTCTTTTTAAAGATATTGCATTTTGTTTCGTGTATTTTTTCCTGACTCTCGCCATAAAATGTTTCTTGCATATTTTTCCAGTTTGACACCACTTTGTCTTCAGATGTTTCACTCTGTTTCATGCTTCTTTTTTTTTTTCTCTCTCTAGTTTCACAACACTATCGAAAAAAGAGCCAAGCAATGAGCAACAACCCACTCAGGCCAAGCCTGCCCCAAGCCCATACAGAGCATGGGAAAATGTCTCTGCCTCAGCTGCAGGCACAGTCAAGAAACCTCCGCCAGCAGTGGATTATTTTGATTTCAGTACCAATTGATGCGATTTCTTTCCTCTTTTACATTGTTGTTGTTTTAAAGGATGGTACTCGTATGTTAAGTCTCAAAAGCTACTGGAAAGTTAAGACTTTGAATTACCAGGTATCATTACATATTTTGTAGCTATGCAATGAGAAATGTTAATCAGTAGGTAATTTTTTTACAATGTTTTCCTTCTTTTTAAATTCCTTGAGTTGTGCATGACTCAAATTTCCTTTACCTGAATTCCTTCACTGCTTCTGATAGTATCAAACCTGATGTTGTATTGATGTGTGTTTGGTGGGTTTTGGTTGTTTTTTTTTCATGTTGGAATTTGAAGCCATTCTTTTTGAAGCTGCAAACCAAACATAATAAGCAATCTTCACTTTAGACCTGCATGCTTTCTGGCATTTGTTGGAATTCTGATAACTGCGGCTCTACCAGACATTTTGTGCTCACATAGAGACCCAATTTGTCAATCAATCATTCAATTCTGTCCGCATTTTTGCCATCAGCTCTAGTACCAATCACAGTGTTGGAATGCCAAAATCAGCATCAGAATAATGCAAATACATGTATGAAAAACAAAAAAGATGTGCATTCATGCAAGTGCAGTGAGGTTTTTATTATGTCATGTATGTATTATTTCCTGTGAAGTTGTTGAACAAAATGGCAGTCCACTGTGATGTGATTTTCTTTACTCTTGCACTCATAACCCTGATCTACCTGTAAATCTAATCTAGAATCAGACTCCAGTCTGCTTAATCATGTTTCAATTCATATTTCAAAAATAAGTTATATTAAACAGTACTAGATCGAAATAAAGTAAAATATTATAATATGAAGTCATCATGTATGAACAGTTTTGATGCTTATAATTTATTTCAATTATCGAATATATATTGTTGGTACGCACATTTCAATTTTGGTATTATAATCAGTATTGGATCTCCCTTTTCCACTATAGAGGACTTCCACTTGAAGATAGGTGTTGTTAGTTTTAATGTTTTATTTCATCTAGCTCTGTGTTATATTTCATCTAGCTCTGTTATATTTCATCTAGCTCTGTAAATCTTTGTTTACGTTTGTTTCTTGACAAAGGTTTTTAAACCAAAACGTCAGGTTTGTCTTGTCTTTGTTCCTGTTATAGTTATAGTCATACATTCTTGTTCTTTTATTCTATTCTTACTCAACTGTATTATAGTTATATGATCTCTTTTAACACTTTCAATCCGGGCTAATGGCATTCTCTTAATAGTGTTAACAAAAGCTGTGCACAAGTATTCTCTAATAGTTACTTGTGCTTAGACTTAGATCCTCCCTTGCAGCTTGTCATATTGGGCAGCATCTTTCCTCCATCTCAGTCTGTCTATTACACATTCCTCAAGTAAGCGACAGACTTTCTTTCTAATGCTGTATTGTCTGTAGACTATTCGAAATAAGCTGATGCCTGCCACTGCTTAATTTCGAAAAATACAAAACTATTGTCTGGTATCTCTTACTTTAAGAAAAATGAAATTTCACTTTTGATATTCTAATTCTATTGAGTGTTTAGTGCTATTTTTGAAGCTATAACTATAAGGAGCATATTTCTCTGTTATGGTTTCTATTAAATCCTTGTAGATAAAACCCTAGTTCCTCCTTTTAGTTGCAGGTTTTTCTTGTTCATTCTTCTTCTAACTTTAGTTAACAACTGAAATTGGTGACGTCGTGGTATATTAAACTTTAACTTAACATCTGATATAAGGGCCATTTGCCTGCAGCAATCCCAGGATGGGCACATCGTTCAAGGATACAAAGAGTTAAGCTAAGGACTAACCCAGAAATAAGAAGAGCACTGTAGGGCTAGCCCGCGTTTCCTTTCAATTTAAAATGATTAGTTTTTGTTGTTGCATTGAATTTATCCATTTCCACTTCTATGTGATTGTATGAAATGCTTGTTTTGCTTATGATAGTTACATGTGTTATGGGAGATTCACATTCTTGGCAGTGATATTAGTGATAAATCTCTTTAAAAATATGTCGAAGAGGCCCACAAGTAAAATTAAAAAGAAAAAGTTTAATAGTTTTATCCGTTATCCGACATGCTCTATTTTTACTCCTCCATGAGTGAATATGATTGACTGTTTTATGTCCTTTGTGCACTAATAAATTTGCAAATGATAGGTAGATACAAGAAAAATCATAAGGATGAAGTTGATTGTGACATTATGTCAATCTTAAGGGTTTTTAATTATGTATTATGTAATTGGTGGTCAAAGATGAAGAAACAATTTTCACTGCTTTTAAGCTTGGAGTTTAACTTATATCTCATATTTTGCTCTAAAGTTGTCAAAATCGCAGATTTCTGTCATCATTTATTCTAATGATATGGGAGCCAAAAATTTCTTTCATACTTAATGTAATCATGTTTATTTCAACCAAAACATGGTTGTATAAAAATAAAACGCAAAGAAAATAGTGATTTGATTTTGATGAAAGCAGACAAAAAACATGATACAATGATACAATTGAAACTATAATTAATTTTATATTTAGATCGCCCTCACTTAAACAAACAGCATGACCTATATTCCGCTTCGAAGAAATGGGTCACAATTTTGCTGCCAGTCAGTCATAAACAGTCCTACCGTCCTTGTCCATGAGCATATCAACAATTATATTGAAATTTTTGAGATTTTATTGGTTTTAGTTTTAGAAAATCAAGGAGTCATGGATAATGAAAATGTATTCTTTCTTTTTTTTTTAAGATTTGTTTTTAAGCAATTCATATGCAGCATAGAATGATTTGTTAACCTCCCTTTTTATGCTTACATTATAATAGCGTTGAATGCAATGTGTGAATACTATAAGGTTCTATTTGTTAATTTTTCCTTCATTTGAAATATTGCAACAGTATATTAATTACCGGTATCCCCTATGGTGTTATATTATATGTAAGCAAGATATAGTACCAAGAATTAATATTACACACAGTAGTGCCGTATGTAAATTTGAATGCAAAGTAGTGAGATGAAGTGTTTGTAATATATATATATATATGGAATAGTATACTATTATGATATATGATATGATATGAATTTCAGGAATTCGTAGGCCAAGGGCCTTTCTCCTGGTCGAAGCACTGTTGCTATTTGATGCATCCTCAACTATTAGTCTTTGATAACCATAATTTGCATGGATTGAACAATTAAACAAGGTTGGTGGTATGATTCTGATTCAGCTATATTGATGCAGAATCTGCAGATAGATGGAGCTTTATTTTGTGTAAGCTGGCAATCTGAGAATGTCCATAAAAGAAAAGTGAACAATTTATATAATCCTTTAATAATGCCTGAATTAGTTGAATAGCATTGCCCTTATGTTTCTATCAAGGTAGATACTTCAGTATCTTTTGCTCTTTGACGCACTATTTAGGGGTCTTCTTTCTATCTTAAATTCACTATCTCTTGCAATGTTATTTTGCTTATTCATTTTCTTCAGTGTTTGATTTTGATTTACCATATAATTTGTGTTATGGGCTAAGGAAAATCTGGTTAATTCTATATGTACTTCAATCATAATGCTATTATTGCTATAGGCTGGGTTTAGAGAAATCTAATAATAATATGCACCAGTATGACTTTTACCATACTGTTTACTATTCTAGCTTCTTTTTTCTCCCCTTTGCTCCCTCTATAAATACGATATATTTGTAAGACTAAAGCATGCCGAGTTGCAGTCATTTTGCATTTGATGCGCAAATCGCACCATTCGATTGAGTTTTCTCGGCAAGAGTAATCATCCAGATTAAATCTAGCTCCACTCTCTTTTGGCTTAGGCGAAATTAAAATGAAATGGAAACTTTTGAGACAATGAGTGCCAAGTCCCATCAGAGACAAACTATAAGCTAAGCAGCCCCGCGGGTATGAATGACAGAACCTTGCCACCTTCACCGGCCCGAGATCCTTTAAAAAAGAAGGAAGAAAAAGATAACTTGAACATGAGAAGAAAAAAAAAGGCTGAAAGGCATTCAAATTCGGAGCTGAACTTTGGTCCATTGCTCTGACGTCATCCAGGCATAATTCCTTCATATCACTCTTTAAACTATTCATCTTTTTAAAGTGTCTCCTCCCTCATGTTACATCGATCACCATTTTCACTATCTTCTTTCCTGACCTGTCGATAATTTTTCATGTCAAACACGGGATTAAAATAATTTAATTAGGTGTGCCTAAGGCATGCTTCAGGAAATGGACACGTTTTAGGGACTCAACATGCTTCGGATTTATACATATATTTATTTACTTTCTAAACAACATCCAAGACAATGTTTATTATTACAACCTATAAACTTATTTTACTTATCCACAGATATTGATAACCACAAAAATTATAAAATGGCTAAATGAATTGTCTGGCTGCAGGAAAATCAGTTACATGTGTTGGGTACATGTGGCTTTGAAGTTTGCTTTTTTGACTATTTATATAACATTGCATTGTTTGCAAATTTGCCTTTTTCATTTTGAACCAATGTTTGCAATAAAGATAATTTAACAAAGACTTATTGTGATTTGTGTCAACTAGTTCAATTTTATTATTACTTTGTCTAGTAAAAATAATGGTACAATGATCATTGTCATCAAAAGAATAATGTATACACCCTAATAGTAATAACCAAAATAAAATCCTAAGGAATGTTATTAAAGATTCTTACAATGAACGGAAGCCATAGTAAAAGCATGACTGGGAGACCAAAAAAACCACTTGGAGGGCAACCCACTGTCACAGGAATGGAGAACACTGAAGTGGAGGAACCTCATTGGCAACCTATGCCCCACTCAGAGTAAAAGTGAGGGTTTAACCCTATTAACACTGCAAAACTGGACCAACATTTACTTAGTTTGAACAGCATTTTTGAAATCAATTACTATATTATTATTATTAAATGTGGAGAAGTTTTTATGTGTTGATACAGAAGGTAATTGAGCTTCTATTCTGACCGTTGTTTTACTTCAGCTTTTTTTTTTTTACTTAAAAAACCCTGTGAAATCTAACCTTCTTCCGGAAGTTGGCTGTTAAAGATTCAAAAAGAAAGCCTACTTCTCGACTCCTTGAAGATGTAATAAACATGCACATTTAATATAGACGTCATTTTCCTCTAACACATTGCCAAAATCTTAATCTAGCCAATAGCTAAGCACTTAATTTAATAATTTTAAATCTGGATCAGATAAGGTGGGGAAAAGGCATTCAATCATCAACAAAGGGTCTTTCCCTGACAAAGAAACATGATAATATTCAATCTGGAATTGAATGTAGGACCTACTGATCTCAAGAATAAATTTCAATGTCCATTTCTGAACCAAGGTGCATCACAAAGTTAGCAAATTAGTTAGTAGTTGATTGTACAAATTAAAACAATGCTGTTGCAAAAATAGACTATTGCACAAATGAAAGTATATTATTTAGTATTAAAAAATGAATAAGAACATGCATCACAAAAATCATGCTGCAAAATTCTAACTTATACAGTTAAAAACGTTTCTTATACCAGAACAGCAACCTGATGAAGATTTGTATGTTTATATAGGCTAAAAATGCAACCATAGTGGCAGACTGGTCAAGATAAAGTCTAGAAGTGTATCCTTGCTCAGTCAACTGTAGCTTAATAATTCCATTCCCTAATACCAAGTAATGTTTTTAGGCCATATGATTATGAATATGATGAGAAGAGAAAATCTGAAACATCTCATGACAACCGGAATTATAGACAGCAAGGGAGTGAGTTATTTGGAGTTTAAGGGCTCAGTCAACTACTAAGGTTATCTCAGAGCCCATGAAAAAGTAAGATAAGTTAGTGAAAAGTAGAAGAAATAGAGTTTAGAGAGGGAAAAAAGTCGTCAAGGAGGAAAGGAAGCACTTCAAATAATAAGTACAATACATATAATAATAAAGATAACTAAATGGAGAGATGATTTACCTAAATAATGATGGCCATCAAGCCCCCAAAAAATGCACTACAATGCAAAGACCACCCAGGATTTTCCTAACGCCC
>JASKDV010194376.1:0-11327 GCA_032466395.1 Aegires albopunctatus
TACTTTCTAGGCACTGAGTTCCCATTCTCAGTCCCACCTCGCCCTCTATGACTAACGCCAGTTGGTTCGGAGCTGCTATTCGTCCAATATCTTGGCTTATTTCGCAGCTTGCCTCCACTATCTGGAGGCTGTGTCGCTATCCACCGCCTGCTACCTGCTGGGGAGGGGATGGTTGCCCCACTACTTATTTGGAAGTAGTATAATCCCAGATGTTCAATAATGAAATCATATTTTTATCATAAAGGTACTCATCATTTAGCAAAAGTACCATATAAAACTTTAAAAAATTCCCCACACCATGCAACAAACCATTGGTTTCAATGTCTTAAAGTTCATGAGTTATGTCAATTCTTTATCGCTCAAAAATAAAAAAAACACCCTGTAAATAATTTGTAAAAGTGGTATGTTAAAATGTGAAATATCAATTAAATATTTCTTATATGGAGCGGATAGCTCAGCAGCTTGCGGCGCTAGGATATGAGGTCAAAATGGTCGCGGGTTTACACTCGACGAGTTTGATTCCCAATCAGTGCAGATTTTTCGTTGAAATCTGATTTTTCAAATTTCTTCTTTTGTCCTATCCTGTGGTAGGCAGGATAAGTGCCTAGTCCTATCGGTGATGGACGATAAATTCGGAAGTCCCATGTGCCTTTTCAAATGTAAAAGAACCCTCGGTTCGATAAGAGCAGGCCATTCCAGCCGCCACCCAGACAAAATTCGAAATGTAATTCCTACCATGGCCTATCAGGAAAGTATGTCCCTGCCTCATTGTTCTGACGAAAGATAGCATTGGAGGCTAATATCAGCGGGGACGGGTTGTGGTTTAGCGCTTAACGGCCGCTCCCACTATTCAGACACATAGAGAAATAATTGATTAATTGATGGGCGCTATACAAATGCTTTCCATTATTATTATTATTATCATTATTATTATTATTTTTATTATTATTATTATTATTATTATATTATCATTATTGTTATTATAACATTTACAAAAAATAGATTGTTTGTTCTTGATAAATCTTTCCTTATATCCATCAATACATGTTATTTTAAAGGAACGTTTGCATGATGAATTGAAAGAGTATGTGAGGGACAACGTAGATCTTCAAAGAAAGCTAGACCAATGCAATTGTGCCCTGAATAAGTATGGTAATCAAAATGCTGCTGCTGCTGCTGAGAGTCCATTTGTAAGCCAAAACATGCAAGGTAGGTCCTTAATGGAAAAGAAGTTTGTTTTGTTTTAGGTTAGGCTTTACCTGCATAGTTTTATGCTTAATTATTTGGTACAAGGAGTCCCCTGCCTTTATGTAAAACTTATCTTGCTTAATCATTTTAGCCATAGTTTTTCTAATGCCAAGGCTTTTTAATGTTAATCAACATCCACATAATGGGATTTGCACATAAATTTTCTTTTAAAAAACTTATACAAGACAAGTCAGGCTTACTAAACATATAATATACAGAAATACCTCTTCCTCTTTCCTGAGGCTCTGACATCTCAATAGACTGTTTAAAAATTGTTTTTAACATCATCTCAAACTTTCAAGAATTTATACTCTAAATGTATAATAACTCCAAATTTTTCCATCTACTTTTTGTTCCATTTAAACTAAACTGTATAATATTTTGCAGATCTATAGAATTGAATTTTAATTTCCATGGATTTTGAAAATTTCAGAAAAATCAATGATCAAATGAAAAATAGCTCTATATATATATAGGATTTCAAATGCATTGAACCAAGGACAATATCTCTCATGAAGCAACATTATTTTTGGCTTTTTTCTGTTCTTCAACTTCAAGTTCATTTTTTATTTCAAGTAAACTAGTGACTTATTGCCCACATTTTTAAAATAACTCTAAAACGGCTGTAGAATTTTATTGTGACTGATTATTGATATGGAAACTTCATGCCTACATACCAAAATTAGGTAATAAGGGGGTGGTTTGGAAGGGAGGGATGTATCGTTGATTTTATACCATACCACAATGAGATATTCATGTGAGTATGCCATGAGGTGGAGATAGCTCTTCCTTGATTTAAGCAGTTGTTTCATCTTGATCTCACTCAATTTGGCCTCTTCTCAGCATAAGATTATCATTTAAAACTGCTTCATAAATTTCTTCAACCAACCAAGCAATCACTCTTGCTTAATGTTGTGTTGCCCGGTACCCGCTGATAATTATATGTCAAGCGGGCTTCGGGTATTGACAACCGCATAACCAAATCAAATGAGCGCCCATTAGTGTACAAGTCAACAGATGGGAACGAGCGACCGATAATAATAGATCATCTGAAAGTAACGGGCGACTGATAGGAATAACATAACTATGACTAGTTTGCTTGGTCATTCCCTCTGCTGTTTTTGGCTTTATCCTAAGGGGAGATAATTTTCAAATTAGGAGTTACCTCCCCTTACCTTTCTAGGCCCTTATACTGACACATGTCACTGAGTTGTCACAGACTGAAATGAAAAAAAAAAGTCTCAAGAGCCTTTTTGGGAAAGAAATGGTGTAGCATTCCATAGCTATACTTGTTGGTCAGGTGTGTGTGTGTGTATGCATGTTTGTATAATCGTATTTCATGGGAGGTGGGGAGGGGGGTGGGGAGGATATTTCCTGTAACAGACACTAGGGGTGGATGGGGGTGGGTTGTGATGACCAACTGTCCCATTTGCAATTCATCAGCTCATTTTGCCCACCCAATAGTCCAGCATTGTGTCTCTCTGGTTAGGGTCACGGGTAAACCAGGTCAAACTCTCATTACCCGATAAAGTATGTCAAGAGCTCGTTACCCGCTTGTTTATCAACGGATACAAAGAATTAGGTGCTCGATACCCTCGGATAAAGATGTGTTTGGACACGATCCAACACTACTCATGCTATATAACTGAAATCTTTATTTTGCAGATGAATATCAGCGGCAGAACATAGCTCTCAGTAAGGAGCTCGAGCAGATGAGGATAAAGCTTAAACAGTACAGTCAACTTCAGGAATTTGCCAGCATGCTTCAAGAAAGTCACAAGTGAGTAACTTGGAGATTCTTAATGGCAAAGTTTAATACAGTGCAGCACCAAAATCTTATAAACAGATCATTTTTCAATGAAATAAATACTTATTATTAGGATTAAATCTCTACCCCCTGGCCTTTATATGAACTTTGCATGTTATTGGAAATGACAGAATTACATTTGATAATTATTATTGGTATGTTTTGGTTTGCTTGTGGGGTGTCTTTTCTTTATATTATGTGTGTGTAAGTGGTTGGGAAGGGGGGAGGGGAGTAAGACTAAGACTAAGCTATAGGTGGCAATATATCATTTGAATATTCATCACATAATATGCAGTGTAATATTGCTTTCACTAATGAATCCAATTACTCTTAAAAATAGGCCTACTTGCTGGTCGCCTCCTGCCCAATTCATCCATTTGAATCCTTTACTATTCCCAACAATTTATTTAATCTGTGGCCTTTGATTATCTCCTCATTTGAACCATGTAAACTACCTTACATAAATATACATTCTTACACACATCACACTGCCTGCAAATTTTTCCATCACCTGGTCCAAGTTGTTTTGCCTTTGCCATGCATTAGGTTTAAAATTCTATTATTGACTGATAGATAGGCTTCGTCTTGTTTATCTGACGAAGGGTTATACCCGAAACATAATAGTTATTCTGTATTGTCTATTATTATTGTTGGGTATTTATATAATTGTTCATAGATACTGTCCTATTTTACTTTTCATATAACCCAACAGTGGCTTTACTTTAATTATAAAAACTCTGATAGGCACTGGTAGGTATTGATTTTTGCCAGGGTGGTGGCCAGAACAGCCTGCTCTTATCAATTTTCAACCACCGAGGGTTCTTTTGACATGTGCAAAGGCACGTAGGGCCTCCGAGTTTATCGTCCATGACTGCACAATTTTCAATGACTTAATTTAGTTAATTCATAATTCCTGCATAGGTGTACAAGAAGCAAGTATGTCATTAATACAACAACAAAAAAACAAGAAAAATACAGATTGTTGTAGATCGAATAGAGGATTGTTTGTGATTTCCATACAAGCAAGATTCTTGGGTTTGAGACTTCAGTGCCTCACTGCATACAAACCGTAATTTAAAAAAAAAATTTTTTACAGTAATTCTTAACATCTCATACTATAATCTTTATCAACAAGTTGTCAAAACGCGAAAAATCTTTTGCCATACTCATACTGGAAAAAATGTAATTGACTTCCACAGCCAACCTTCCAGCATAATTTGTTGATGTCCGAAAAGCCAGCAATTTGTTCATTTCCAGCTGTTTTTGAAGCATAAATAATCATTGCGTTATTTAAGAATCATATAATTTTTATTTTGAGAACACTGCATATATTTGACACTTTGCCTTTGACAACAATGAATTAGAGTGAATATTTCAAAAGATATGAACATTGAAAAGGGCCAGTCATCAGTCATGTATTTTGTTCGATTTTATGGAAACGAGTAGTAAAGTCTAGTTTCTTGTCTTTTAAACATTAACTTTATTTTATGTTTTTTAATGGAAGGGAATGACGAAAGAAGAGTTGTTGATTTTTAATCTAAAATCTGCATATATTCTTTACTATTGCATAATTAAGCTAATGAAGGTTGAATGTGATAAAATAAATTTATATGGATTGTTATGGTCTGGCAGCCTTCTGAACAGATTGTGAATTTGACCCTTGTGTTTGTTTAGCTTGCTATTCTTCCCTGATTCTGCAATTCATGCCTGCAGAATGCACTGAATTTGTCCCAATTCCAAATCTGTTACCATTGTTATATTAACTAGTTCAAGGAAGGTTGAAGTTGAATTGCCAAAACTTACTTGAGCAATGCTTTGTTTGTTGCTCTGGTATTTATAGACCCAATATATTATTTATTAGGAAACATTAGGATAGGAAGTCAAGATAATATCCTCTCCTTATTCACAAATTGGAAGTTTATACTTTTCTACTAATTTGGTCTATCCTTACAGCTTTCTTTATGTAAAGAATTTGCTGCTAAAATATCGGGAGACATCAATCTTCTTTAAGGGTGGTTTCTTTTATTACACTTCCTCTCATTTATGTCATTTAATTTTTAAGGAAGAGGGAGTTCCCAATCTACTATGCCATCCCATTTCAAATTGTAATTATATATTATTATAGAAGTTAATAGTGCTTGCATAGATACTCTGCATTTTGTGATCACTGTTGTCAAGAGTAATTTAGACAGCTTGATAATAGGTATTGCAAATGGGCGTGCCAAATATGTTTTGGTGAAAGAAGAAAAAAAATTTAATCGAGAGGTCTTGGGTTATTTTTGTATGGTGTTGGTAGAAGAGAAGTTGATAACAGCTGAGAGGTTAATAAATTAAGTTGCTGGTCGAAAATAAGTATTGTTGTGTACATTCAGTTTGCATATGATATATATCTTGAGTTCTAATTCAGACATTAGTATTTAATCTCAAAATTGCATTATATAAGAATAAATTGAAGCTTAATAATTGTAATTAGACCAAACATTAAAAGTGCTTCTAAATGTCATAAAGATAAATGATGAATTTCAAGCCATCTTCCGCTGAGACTGAGAACGATCAAACTGTTAAAAACCGGACATTCATCATTGAAAGATGGTCCAAATCCAAAGCCTTCTTTTTTTCTGGCGCAGCCATATTGGTTAATGGTTGATTGTAGATTATTCCACTCTGGCCAAGCCAAAAATTCATGGCTGTTTCAAGAAGGTGTGGCCTTTATAGTTTTAATTTTATATGCTTTGGGTGAACATAGGATTTTTACAGATGTGTAGAGGGATAGAATGATTTTTTAATAATTTTTGTGATAAAAATTTTACATTTTTTCAGAGCAATAATAAATCTAAATACACTACCTTTCCCACCTTAACCCTTTTTGAGGTTTTATAAATTTTCAGTTGGTTTAATTATTTATGCAAATTAAAGTGCTCAATACTACAGTGTCTAAATTTTGTATCAAATTTTTTTATTTCGATAATTATAAGAACTCATGATCTTTCTTTTTTATTTTTACCAGATCATTAGTGGAAACCAATGAACATTTATTGAGAGAGGTGAAAGAGATAAAGAGTAAACATCATCATGAAATTGAGCAAATGCACTGGAGCTATGAACAGTTAAAATCAACAATGTTGTTAAAAGATATATCACATTTTGATGGAGAGGAGTCAACCACATTTGATGAGAACAATCACAACAATGTGAAATATCTGGCAAATAAGGATATAGAAAAAGAGGGCAGATCTTCTGTAACCTTGTATTGAATCTCATAAATAAAACAATTTACAGTAGACAACAAGCATAAAAACAAAAAACAAAGAACTAATTGTAATGTCCATGCAGTTCTTTGTTTGCCCCCACTTTATGTGCATCAAGATTTGAATGCAATAAAGTTTCATTATAGGAGAGACTATCCATGGACCTTTCAGTTTTTAGCTTAATTGTTGTCTACAAAAGTGCAGCATTACATGTAATTTAGAAACTAGTGTAACTAGTATGGTAAATTCATAGAATCTGCTTCCATCATGATAGATTATCTACTTGCATCTTTCATAAGCTAAACTTTGAATGTAGATGCTAGATGCTTGGTGTTATTATTTATATTTTCATATGATCGTATCAATATTTGAGTAATTAAATAAGAAATGTGTCTGTCCTCTTTGCATAAGATGAGAAGCGTAGGCAATAAACATTTTAATGAAAGACTACAAATATTAATCATAACAGTTATATGAAATGATATCTTGACATGTTATAAATGGTAAGACATGAGCCTCTAATAAGTGGGAAAATAGTTATGAGGAATGTTTGCCTCAATTTCACAAATTTTGCTGCTATTTTTTAAATTATTGTGCAATAAAATCAATTTTTTTTAATTATTATTATTTATTTTAAATGGTCATTTCAAGATCAGAGATTTTTGCTTTCTTTCAAGATTTTTTTTAATTAATTTTTTTTTTTTTTTTTTTTACATGTTTTTCCATTCAAATGCAGAAGGTCATTTTGAAACAGTTACCACTCATTTAAAAGGTATCTTCCTCAGCCTTCAAGTACTTGTTGGCGGCTACTTATACTTGTAGAAATCATTACTAATTGATTATCATACCTATTCTTGCATTCCAAACAATTCTAAAGAAAAAGAATGCAAAACTGTGTCTCAAAGCCATTCCTTTAAATACCATAATCATAGTGAACCATATTCTTAGGCATACGTTTTTTACTCAGCATATCATTTTGATAATGTTTTGTATAGGAAAAGTGTTTTTTTAATGTGACATATAGAAATAAAAAGAAAATCTTTCTATTTTCCACTTGTATTCTCTAAATATCTTTAATATTTGAAATTATATCACAATATTGTAGACATGTAAATCATAGAAAATAACTTTCTGCATAACTGATTTTCAAGGCATATTACAAAATTCATGAACAAAAAAAAAATGTTGGCAAATATGTAACCAATATGTTTTAACTCATTGCTGAAGTGAAAGATTCAGTAGCATTTTTATTTCAATAAAGCTTTAAAATGTTCTCTAAAGGTTCATTTCTCAGGACCAAAAAAGTAGTCTTAAGCAAGATAATCAGTTCAATCTTAGTTGGATTTTGTGTCGGATTATTTGTTGTTGTTTTTTGTTCTTTGTTTTTTGTTGTTGGTTTTTTGGGGGGGTTATTGATTTGTTTTGTATTTTTTATTTATATCATTATTATTATTTTTTTGGGTAGGGGGGTTGGTTTTTTTGGTGAAAATGGATGATTTTGTGACTTATTATTATATTAAAGGTCTTGCGCATTTTGATGAATAAGAATGCAAAATCATTTAAAAATAATCCATTTAGTACTCTGTTATTAATTTTACTTATGTGTTGGATGTTAAAAATGATAGGTTGACTTGCACATTCTTTGACAGCATTTTATAGTATTTTGATATCTTTGATAGGACTATTTTCTTTTACCTTTTAGAGTTGGAGAAGTGTTGAACTCATTGGGGACCATGCTCAAGATATTTCTTGTTGCCATATCCAATGCTATATACATTTATTATCATCCAGTCCATATTTTTATCTTCCAAAACCATATTTTTTTTCATTTGAGTAAGGCTTCCTGTTTCATTAGTTTTCACACAGTCCATGTAAGGACTGCAGCAAAAATTAAAATTCTGCAACTTGTCATAATCAACCTTTCTTCTCTCCTTGTAATAAGGACATGATGTGATGTCAGCATTTTAAGTCAATTAAATTTGGTTGCCACAATTTATGACTGATGAAACTCATAGATTGAGTATGATTATAATGATTTGGAAAGGTGATAATTTAGATTCTTTCCAAAATTGAAAATGTCTCTTTAACGTTAGTAGTGACAACTTGCTGTTGTAAAAATAATTTGCAAACCAAACATAAAAGACAAAACAACAATAAATTACTACGTTGTGTCCCTCTGCATACTGGGTACTAAGTTACATCTCTCTACAATGAATGATTAAATCAACCCAAAAAGAAATTTAAAAAATGCTGTAAAATGAAATGCATTGATTTGGTTCACTTTGGCAGATCCTCAGTGAGTTATTCAACATGTAAATTTTTGCGAACACAAACAATATACTAATACTAATACTAATACCTTCAAAGGCCCTGTTTATAATTTCTAATTTATTATTGCACTTAAAATTTAGACTTGCCAAGGCTTCATATTTATTGTAGTGTCCTCATGTGAAATTGTATGTATGGTATTAAATGCAGATCACTGCTAAAGATACCATTTTTGCTTTAATTGTTCACGACTGAAGAATGTAAGATATGTAAGGAAAAGAAAGAAAGGCATACTGCTCAAAAATTTCTAAAAACCACCATAGAGATTTATTACATTGGTTACATTTAAGTCCAAGCCCTAAGCTTATTGATGTGGGCTTGTGGCTGTTTAAAGTTTAAAGTGATATATATACATTATTATACACTATTACTATTACTACCATCATTCTATTCTTTTCTGTTTTGTTATTTCTTCAAAAAAAAAATGAAATTAACACTCACAATGACCTCCATGACCAGTCAACCAATTGATGGCATAACATTAACATAGAAAAGAAAACAATGTCTTTCTTGCCTCTGTCTATGCAGCATTAAGTAATTGTACCATTATAATCCATGTACTAATAGTAATTAGTAATACTATGTCTTCCTGTTGTGATTCAGATGTAATGTAATATACCTTATACTGTATGTCAAATGATAGTCTTTGATTTTACGAATTGAGACTCAAGGTAAACCGGTGTACAAATATAGTGTATAGTGACCCCCGTGGATTCTATATTTGTAAACCAGTGTATAAATATAGTCAGCCTTATTTATATCACTAACACTAACATTATATTATCTGTTCATTCTATATCAATATTAGCTGGTGTAAATGTGAAAACGTGTCTACATAACTACATGTAGCTGCATATATTGAACGTGATTGATTTTATGAAAGTGTTAATAATTGTTGTAATGTAAAATGTAGTTAAAGTGAATGCGTTTGATATCATCATTGGCTCTCACACTTGCCAGGGTATAGGTCATGCACAAGCAAATTCCATTTTTCTCTATCTGGGGCTATCTTTTCAAGCTTGCTCACTTCATGTGAGACCCATTTCTATGATCTCTCTGACAACGCATCTTTGCTATGTCTCCCGTGGCCACCCCTGCCTCATGTTCCTTATGGATTCCATCTTACTGACTGTCTGGTGATGATGTTACTATAGTTACCATCCATTGCTATCTTCTAGCCCAATTTCCTTTTCTATTGGTTTTTGTCCTGGGTTTTTTTCAGATTGTCCTTATTTCTTATTTGTCTTGCCATTTGATTTTAAGATTCCTTAGATATAATGAACTAATATTAAAACCTCTGTCTCTTATTACTTATCATGTTTAAAAATGGCATACGTTAATCATACTGTTTTTTTTATATTATGCATAAAATATACTGCCAATTTGCTTAGTGGTTAAAGCTGTCATCTAGAGATGCTTTGTTTTGAGTTTAAGTACTAGCTGTAATACAAATGTCCTCATTCCACCTAAATTTAAAATGAGTTCTGGCAAAATCTAGCAGTAAAAAATGCATTAACCTGGAGCTTTGTTCTATTAATATTACATATTTTTCTTCTTGCCAATAAATCTGGGCTAAGCTATGCCACTTAGGCTATTAAAGGAATTTTTTTTATAAACTATCTATGCAAAAAAAAGTCAATCAACTTTCTGATCAATATTAAATGTAGCAGTATCCACATTCCGTCCATATTTATCAGTACGACAATAATCTATCTCGTTTTTAAATGTTCATCATGTTCTTTTGATACTTCAAACTTGACCATGTTTATCAAAATATTCATTTGTACACACTTCTGCAATCATGAAGACTGCAGTATAATGGGTCAACTTAAAGCAACTCTTTATGGTCACAGTAGCATATTATTTATTAATGACAGGGTTATCACTATAAGGTAAACAATAGTATTTGAAAGAGAACCTTTACAACAACCTGTTTTCATCATTGTTTTCACTAGAACAACATCCAATATACTGCTTTTTGCTCAGAGGCTCAATAAACCCCTTTTGTTTTACACAAGAATGAAAAAAGTTTCTACCAGAAACTGTGTACAAATTAGAAATAGTCTCTGCTATATTTGGTTTCTTATTTTTATACATTATAAAGATTAGGGGACAGAGAAAAGAGAGTTTTCGTTCACAAAACTGTTATAACAAGTATTGCTGTTGTAGTGTTATGATCAAGTACTACCCTCTTTGAAGCAAGCATATTTTTATTGTTTATGTGATGTAGTAATTGATAATCCATTTAGAACAATCCAATCAGTATTGTCTATGACTCCAGCATCTGCATACTGTATTTTACATGTAATAAGGGTTTATAATATAAGTAATATGTCCATACACATTATCAGGAGAAATAAAAGTATAGAAAATGAAGTTTTTTATATGTTATATCTTTTTATAATAATTTGCAGTTTGTTTAACTTTTTAACATTCTTGTGATGGTTATTGGCTCTATGGCCTTAAAATCCTTTTCGGAAATTTGGTTATAATGTTCATCGGAGACGCCAGATAAACATAATAACAGTCAACCTTACTTGTTGACATATTTTATACTATTCTAAATCATATTTCTAGGTATATAGTACACGGCGGAGAATTTCTTCTATAAATCGTGCGTTTAAGTTCCTTGTGAGTAGCGCGTCGGGCCCGAGGTCACAGACGGGGTAACCGGTGCACGACGGGTGGTCAATAAT
>JASKDV010194387.1:0-11327 GCA_032466395.1 Aegires albopunctatus
AGCTAGATCTATTTAGATCCGGCGAAAGTAGAATCGGCATTGAAAGCAATAATATAGCAAAACTACAACGCGAATCCGTGTGCCTTAAAAAAAAAAAAAGATCTAACTCTCCACTCAATAATTTCTCTGATTCTAGATCTAGATTTAAATCAAGCATTAAGCTTTAGTGGAGCGGACAGCAATATCTTATTCTTAACTAATACATCCAAGTAGTCTACTCTTTTTCACGAGCGAAACCGGGCACCCACCTTGTTAATACTAATATGTCGTGCTCGTCTGTCACTATTCCTAGAACTTCTCCGAATAGACACTCCGTTTATACGTTGATATATCTATCATGTACGGTACGGCGCCCACGTCTCTAGGGTGACCAAAATCTTGATTTGATTTTGCTGATTACCGCCACGTCGATGTCGCTATACAGGGTTTTTACTAAAATGTGTGTCGTTGTAGTGAGTTTTTTTAATTACTAATGATATATAGGGAAAAATTCGGGACTTGGGCACAATGTCGCTATAGAGATTATGTCGTTATAACGGATGTCGTTATAAGTGGGCTGCACTGTAATTTAATTAATAGTTATTCTTATGTAATATAATTTATATCATAATTGTACACAACGCAATAACCATTTTATTTGACCTTTTAACTATTAAATTATATAACTTATATCAAATAAGAGTATTATAAGAATTTAACTCTCTTGGTTCAGTTATTTGATGATGTCCAAAATCCATGTTTACTGTTACTGTTACTGTTACTGTTAAGTCATAATCATATCATATTCAATCAACATTGTTGGTCTTGCATGAATTAAGATAAAGTAATTCTCGTTTTGGTAACTCATTGTTAATTGTTTTAGATTGGTTATGCCTATGAACAGACCTACTCGTTGAAGGATTAAAGATCACCTAACTATTACTCCCATCTCACTCATGATATATTCATTGTAATATTACACAAATCCATTGTACTGTAGCAACTTGGGTTTGAGTCCTAATCTGGCATCTGGCTGATTTGACTTTGACTTGTTACTAAAGTAATAAGAGAAGCATATCCATTGTACTTAGTAACTTGGTTTGTTGAGTCCTACTCTGGCATCGGACTGATTTGACTTTGACTTGTTTCTAAAGCAATAAGAGAAGCATATCCATTGTACTTAGTAACTTGGTTTGTTGAGTCCTACTCTGGCATATTCGACTTGTGTGTCATTGTGGCCGAGTGAGTTGCCTGGTGGTATGGCAATTAGTTTGAATCCAGCTGGCGCTTGGTCCTACGTGGAATCCTTTGAAAAGTCTCTTTACACGTATTTTCCTCATCCCACTCAGGTGTAAAAAGGCAGCGTATAGGCAGCGAAATATCTAGTCAGTATGCTAGCAGGAAAGTGCTAATAATAAGCTTATCTCCTATGTGATCCCAAAGGAGTTGAGAAGATTAATTACAGATGTATAATGGCTTGCCTGGATGGACAATATTGATGCCAGTAAAGTTCATGAATCTGTACAGTGATATCGACTATAGATTTCATAATTAATATTATTATGTCCATTAGACAAGACTAGATCGTTTATTCTTATTGCTCCTGTACCTGTTAGATGCTGTACTGCAACCAACGCCTCGGTTATTCCACACAAACTTTGGAATTGATTTAAGACTCAAATGTAACATTTCCTCTCTTGATAAATAAAATCAACTTTATCATCTACCTTAGGATATGATTCATTTATTTAATTTTTAATATTTCGACTTTTCTTTCTAGAATACTGACAAAATTAGTTAGTTTACTAATCACACAGCCAGATGCAAGTGCATTGTATTTGTTGAACACACAGAGTGGTGATGAAAACATTTATCAATTGTCTTTTGAAGATACCGTGATATTAATAAAGGTGAAATGTATACATGGAACCTGCTCAAAAGATGTGAAGACAGGAATCAGTATCGCAACAACAACAAAATGATTAGGTCTGAACGACATCTGGAAAGACAGAAATGTTCCAACTTTACTGAAACTGAAAAGTCTCATATGGCCAGTTGCCACTTATTGTTTGCAAAGCCTGGGCCCTCAACAAACAAAAAAAAAGATATAAATAGACTGAATACAGCTGAAATGTGGTTCTATTGCAGAATGGATCGAGAAAAGAAGTAATAAAAGTGTCCTCAAATGGAACTGAATACAGAGATAAACAAAAGAAAACTAAGATACGTTGGACATGCACACTAAGACACAAAAGAACCACCTTGATGTCAACAGTACTGCAGGGAAAGATAGAGGGAAGGAGAAAAAGAGGAAGACCATCAGTGTCATATCTCTCCAATCTGAAGGACATCACAGGGATGAACATACACGAGGTGGTTGATAAGAAGACCACCAACCGAGAAGAATGGCGGCAGGTTGTCAACAGCGTTACAGCGACGACCATCGACAGCGATGAAGCTGACAGGTAACAGGTAGGTATACGTGTAGTGTGAATCTCCTCATCAAGGGCAAACTCACTCAACTAACTTATTAAAAGATGTTGGACTAATCTTTTACACAGTACCCGCCAATATTAGCATATTCTTATTTATACCAAAAGTGTCTAAATATCTTGCTGTTACTTACAGTTAATGTTTTTTCAAGGAAGTTATTTGAGTTATCAGATTAATTAATACCAGTAAATAAGCACATATTGGTGCTAACCAACCAGGATCATAATACTTAAGAAAAAGGTCAGGAAACAAACCCCCACCCACCATCAAAAAAATAATAATAAATAAATAAATAAATAAAAACATATTCTACAGTCAACTCTCATGAATGAGGGAAGAAATAAAGATGGGAGCATGTCAATTGTATGGGAATCTCTTTATTAATGTATTGTAGTATGCTTTTAACCAATTATTTGACATTTTATAGACAATGAAAATATGAAATGATTCAAAGAAGTCATTATGAAGGAGACTTGATTTTCAAACATCAAATAAAAATAATAATAATAATATTTAATATACAGTGCAGTCCACATAAACTCGCTTAAAATAAACTTTTCTCCCAGTCCCGATTTTTTTCTTATATAAGCCAACTAATTAAAGTCCAGTTTAGATAAACTTAAATCGATCTCGATCCGCTTACAATAAACTTTTCTCTGCCACAGTGGCATTTTCCCCCAACCATATGCATCAACCCTGGCCCTTATCAGATGTACGCACGCTGGGCCGTTTCACACTGGGTCACCTCTGCTGTCTGCACCACGATTGGACCAGGAAATAGGGGCACGGGTTGCGCACGCAAGAAGCATCTGTGCCAACGCGATACTCTAGTACTAGAGTATCGCGTTGATTTGTACCCCCCCCTCTCTCTCTCTCTTTGTCTAGCCTAGCTCAATCATGCCAAGGCTACGACCGTGTGCTCGGCCTACATGTGTACAGTATTCCTACTGTGTTACACTTACATTTCATTCTTCACTCTAAGTCGATTGACAGTTTGAATCTCAGTTTTGGTACATCTAGATCTACGCTAGTCTATCGCAAAGCGAGCCTATAACTATAACATAGAAATAACGAGTCACAAGAAGACAACCTTGAGCCTGGAAACCAAAATGCAGCTTCTCAAGGATGTGGATGGCAAGTCAATGAAGCAGAATGAAATTGCCGTGAAATACGGATGTCTGTTTTCATTTTCAATTGAAAGTTTGTTTCCCTTGAAAATGGAAAATAAACCTTGCTTAAGATAAACTTTTTTCTGGTCCCAAGGAGTTTATCTTAAGCGGACTGCACTGTAGCAAATCCAATACAAGTATCAATGTTTATATCACTATTAAGCTGGTTGGAAGCAAATCCAGGAAAATAACAACATGACAAGCAATCCGCCTATATTGCTTTTTTAAACAAATTGTGTTATTAATTTTAAACTGTCGTTGATTTTCTAAAATTTAGCCTATTGTTTTTTTCATGTGTTTCATTCATTTCATTTTATTATCATAATTCTTTTTAATTATTGGTTTCATTCATCAACAAACCACAAAAACATAGATGTGAAACGTGGTGTTGACCAATGCTTCACCCACCTTAAAAATGAAATGACCATATTCTAGCCCATCGATAAGCAGTGATCACGACAATTTGCCACAGACTCCTCCTTCTATTGTTCAGCAGACCAAGTTGGGTCTAATTGATTCAGGGGTGGACAAAAGCAATCTTCACAAGGAAGGCTTCACATAGCTGTGTCTAGACATGTGTGTCATATTTCCAAGTAACATCAAGCATTGTCTAGTCATGTCAAGTCACTACTGAGAAGAACAACCTTGTAAGATATCTCTGCAGAAGTGACCGCCATGAACAGGTTAGGAGGCCACTGACCATGGCTGCATTAGACAGGTGACCGCTAAGAAGAGATTTAAAATATAGGAAAAATGCAAGGGTGTCACAGAGCAGTGGCCATTATGGAGAGGTGACTGTTAAGGCAGGTGGGACTGTACCTTGATATTTGTGTAGCATTCATACACATATTCAATGGTCAGGGTTCACAAACATGTATTTCAAAATGAAAGATTTGTGTATAGAATGAGAATGATTATTATTACAACTTTAAACAATTTATGAATGGTGGCAGGCAGGCAGACAGAATTTATGTAAAACACAGGAGTATGAGTACAACCATGATAATTCCCCGGGTTCTTAAAGAATTAGGTCACAGGCATAGATGAAGAAATTAATTTGTTCACTGATCCTATAATAAATTACGGCTAGTTTGTTCTATGTTGCAGCTCACCAAATATTTTTATACATGTACCAATTTCAGTTGGCCTCTTACTGAACCACTCTGCTAAATCAATGGTTAGAAATTTGAAATCAAGCTGAACGCATGGCCGTGTACAGAGTTATCAACATCATATTGAAATAAAAATAACAATGATAAAAATAATAATAATACTGGTAATAATAATAATAATGATGATGATGATAGGAATAATGCTAATAATAATTATAATCATAACTATAATAATGAAAATAATAATAATAATAATAATAATAATACAACGAAACAAGATCAGACACAGCTATACAAATCCTTTGTCAAATCTGTCCTCATTTAAAACTCAGAACATGGGCCATGACAAATTACAAAGAAAAACTCAATGCCATTCATCAAAAATAACTTACAAAAATCCTCATCATCTGCTACCGAACAACAATCACGAGTATATCTATACAAAATAATATATTGAAAAACCCTTGTCTTCAACGATCCCTGAAAGCTTTTGGCATTTATCAGCCACATAGCCTACTTCATGAGAAATCAGTACCCTCCAACTAACAAAGCCAAGAAAATCTTTTTACCCAATCAAACATTAGATTCAAGGGCAGACCAACAATGATCCTGCCTGCCATCATAAATAAAGACCAGGACCATCTAAATGTAATTAACAAAAACACCAGACTTCGCACAGTTGAAGACGCTACCATTTTATGCTCCATTTTCTAAGAGACAAGAAGTGCTGGTGGACACTGATGGAAGTTGGAAGTGACAAAGGATTAACGCACAGCTTGTATGATGGCTGACCAAGAAGAGACCAGCCCTAAGTCAAGTTAGTCAATGTGACAAAGCCAACCATTATTCAACTATTTCAACATCTTGTATTTTACAATTTCATTGAATTACAAAAGTAGCATTATCTCTCTTTATAGCCAATAGACACAGATTATAACAATAGTACGCATTCACAATACTAGAACTGTTTCAGACTTAACTTTTTTGATTGGGTTTGTGAGTAGTGTAGCAAAGACGTCTATGACGGACTTAGACTTTAGAGGTCTCGTAATGAACCATATGACATGATATGATCAGAATGTGACATAGCCTTTGGAAAGATCTGTGCAAAGAATATATTTTCACTTTCAAATTCAATAGCCTATTGATAGTGCTTAGAGCAGCTTTTGAAGTAAAACAGAGAAATTTTTTCTGTTACTCTTACCTGTTTCTATCTATCACTTGTATTTTCTTCTCAGTTTCTCAGTGTTTTTGTAGGGTCTTTTTTTTTATTATTAAATTTTCTACTAGAAGAACCTTCTGTTGACGAGTTGAAGACTGAAATTTGTGAAGAGTAATGGTAAATAAAATGGTGAATTACATGAAAGTCTAGATTAAGTGATATTTAGGCCATTTGTCTGCGGGACCCTCGGATTTGCACATTGTTCATCAGATTAGGTGTTGGCTAAATAGTGTTACAAGTGTTCTATATACAGTCCTGTCTCTCTAATCCAGACTTCTGTAATCCAAATTCCGCTGTAATCTTTTCTGGGAACAGATTTTCTTCTTCTTATTTCTTAGTATTCCCTAATCCAGAAAATTATGTAATCCGAACAAATTGTCGGGAACGGCGGTGTTCAAATTAGAGAGACCAGACTGTGTATATGTATTACTTGGTTTTATTTACATTTATCATTTCAATATAATATACATATGTAATTTTAATGCACAATATAACACGTTGGGCGAAAGACATTGTATACAGGGTGATTAATCAGTATATTATCAATTAAATGTGGCATGGGTTATTATTCCTGTTTCAAAAACAAATGGATTATTTTACAAAGATAACTGGATCACGACAACTTTATCTCCTAAAGACAGAGAACTTGGTCGAGTGACTATTGTGGGCAGCATGAGATGGAAAGGTTTTGAACACAACTCCTGGTTGTGTTGGAGCAATCAGATTCCTGGGAGTTATGCACCTTTTCTTGCCCTCCTTAAGAAGTTCAGCATGAGGGAAGCATAGAGGTGTAGAAACATCTGCTAAATTGCAAGCAGGTCAGAATGGATGCTCTAATATGTGATTCCCCCTATCAATGCCATTGACTAGGTTATTGAGATAAAGTTAAAGGGTCTGCTAGGATGATGCTAAATATCAAGTCAATGAATGCATTGATTACAGAGATGAATTCATACCGTATTTATCCATTTAACTATTGAGCTAATTGAGGTGTTTAAATTAGCCAAAAACAACAATTACTTTCATATTGACGCACAGTGAAATCCGCTTAATCCGAATTCCTTGGGATATGATGACGACTTTAAGTCTGAAATACAATCACATGTCTTCGATTGTTATGACTAGACCTAGGCCACTTGGAAGTTTGCCTGCTTAGTTGCAAAGCTTGGCGTTTTACTGATTTACTGTACCGGTACTATATATTAATAACAAGTCAAACTTATATTACTATGACTAGGGAACCTGTTTGGGATGGAGTAAGGTTGGTGGATGGTTGAGACGCTCTGTAGCGGTCATTAATACCATGAAAATTCAAAAATTATGAATGCGCTTTCCAGATTGGGCCAGAAAAATTGTGAATTAACTGGGAATTGTTTTTACAAAGCCAAAGAAGAAAAAACCCTAGACTTCAAGGTAACTTTGAATTATCCGGAAATTTGAATTATATGGACTCCACTATATTATTTGACTATCCTTTTCACTAAGCTTTACCTTTAAGTATAATTGATTATATATATATGGCCATTCCTATCATACACCTAAAATATATCCATGCCTGTCCATAAATCTTTACATTCCAACAACCCTGAATATGTTAACGAATTATGAAATGTTTACATCCTACAGAGAAATCTATGGTCTAAATCTTATAATTCATTCTTAAGAAACCAAGTTATTCATAAGATTAACAAGCTGTCTTTTGTGTCCTCAGCTCCTCTATTTTAGAATTGATAATCAATTAATATTGGATGTGTCGATAACAAAAACACTTTCAAAAAAATTTGAAAACTCATCTTTTTGAAATGTGATGGTAAATTTGTGATATGCTAGCCATTGGGATACTCTTCTTTTCTCGTTGATGCTCTTTTCCATGTAGGCCTATACGTTTTTCTA
This sequence comes from Aegires albopunctatus, assembly GCA_032466395.1. Classification (NCBI taxonomy): domain Eukaryota; kingdom Metazoa; phylum Mollusca; class Gastropoda; order Nudibranchia; family Aegiretidae; genus Aegires; species Aegires albopunctatus. Next base: position 7,869 of record JASKDV010194387.1, read on the forward strand.
TCAACCATTTAAAGCTAACTGAGCCTGCTTATTGCGGGGTAAGGTGCTTTATTAAAATTATCTATTATTTATATCACTGTAAATCTGCAAAATTACAAATAAATAATTTTGATTTGCTCCTACATTAAAGCTACTGACACAATTTTAGGCCAAAGTAATGGAAATAAAAAGGGGGACATATACAGCATGAATTTTATTCTTTTTAATCCCGTTCCCTTGATGAAGATGAGTTCTCTTCTCCTGCACATTCATACATTTCAACCAGATTATCGGAGAATATCACAATGTGGCTTGTTTAAACAATCTGAATATCTCTTTCACATATAATGTATTCCCTCTGATGTAGAATACTGCGATGATTATGAATTAGATGTTGTAATGTCTTCCAAGGGTAGATCAGGGGCGGCCATAAGACTATTCCAGGCACTTTTGTCTTTACGCATAAACAGCATGATCCCTGCCTGATAGGATGCCGGTATGCAGACGTGTGAAGTCACCTGAAGACGATAGCCTGGCACTGAAGGCATATTGCATTCCCTCAATACGTTCACCACTTGACCTTTGGGGAAAAGAGTGAAAGAGATTGATTTACCAATAATGAATAGGTAATGGAATATTGATGTGGGAAATAATTCATTATAAAATCATTATCGTCCAATGATAGACACATTATCTTGTCTGTTATAAATAATAACTTTTAAAAAAAATTACAAAATTAAAACAAAACATAAAATAAAACTACATAGCTACAGCTCATTGGCAATGTGTCCATATTTTCTCCACAACTACAAATGATTGGCAATGTGACCATATTTTCTCCATAACTACAAATGATTGGCAATGTGACCATATTTTCTCCACAACTACAGATGATTGGCAATGTGACCATATTTTCTCCATAACTACAAATGATTGGCAATGTGACCATATTTTCTCCATAACTACAAATGATTGGCAATGTGTCCATATTTTCTCCATAACTACAGATGATTGGCAATGTGACCATATTTTCTTTACAACTAAAGATGAACGGCAATGTGTCCTTAGGAAAGACACTTTATTCCGCTTACCTCTCATGATTTTAATGTGTGTGTACAACGCGATCACATCTAACATGCTGCAAGTTTTATCCTATGAGTTATATAATGCTGTCCATTAGGGGACTATAGCAGTTACTGTAAAATAGCATGAGCATTGCTTTGCTGGGGATATGAGTATTTTGTAAGAGCAACTATTTTCTTCACCATTATGTTGACAAAGAGATAAGAAAAGTAATTTCACCCAGTTAAAAGATGACAATTGTTAACCAGAAGGACAGGAAATCAAAAGTAAAGGCCTGAAATTCAGATAGCATTATTGTTACCCATATCAAATGTTGCCAAGTTGTGTCGAAAACTCACCAAGGACATTCATGGACATCCAACGAGGATCTGGATGATTCAAAAGCTGACTCAAGTCTGTCGTCTCATGGAATCTGGAAACTATATCTTGTCTCCTTACAAGGAGAACTGAGTCACTGCAGAGCTGCTTCATAGCAGATCTTTCTGATACGATTTCTAGGGGGTTTGTCAGATAGAGACCTGAAATCGTCAATTGAAACGACAAAATTAAATATTATCAGAAAGATATAGTGAAGCATCACAGATGACGTTGGGGGAGAAATTGGAAAAGATTTTTTAAACCTGAAAATTACGTTTTTTGTTTTGTTTTTTTGGGGGTTTTCTCTCTGCGAAAAAGTCTGGACAAAATGAAACATTAATTACAGCATCTCCAAACATGGTAGTTAATGATGCCCTTAAGCAATAATATAATGTACTTTGCAGTAGGCCCCTACCGTACAACACATGCCTTCTCATGAAAAATATAAAAGCTAAAGTTCTGTCAAGCAAATGGGTAAATCTCTCTTTAAAAATTGTTAGCAAGAATATCCTCCCTCTGTTCACATTATCCAATCATAGGGGGAACCAAGTGTCATCATAGCTGTTTTTGCGTGGTGGTGTGGTCCATGAGAGTGTGGCCCAACACCTCTGTCTTCAGCACTCAATGGTCTTCACCCTTGAAACGCAGGGGGCTAGAGATTAATGGTGCACCTCTTGACACTCGATGACCTGTTGTAGGCCACATAGGGTATTTCAGTGGGCATGTTCGTGCCACTTGCCAACCTGCCCTATCCTCCTGGTAGGTACATCGCCGGTTGGTCCAGTACTGCTTATTCGACTAGATCATCTAGCTTGTGTCACAGCTGGCCCCCATATCTGGGAATTGTCCCCCTACCACTGCCTGGGGGCCAGCTGGGTTGGGGATGGTTGCTAAGACAGCAAATTGCCACAATTAATGGAGGCACTGCAAGACATCCTGTGCGCCAGACTGATATTGCAGTGGATCTCCTCCCACTGCAGTATTCAAGCAATGAAGAAGCTGACAGAATGGCAAAAACTAGGAGATGGCAAAGAACAGATAATGAACAGTATCAGCCTCCTTGAAATGAACACAATGATTTCAGAATTCCACAAGCTGACCAGGCAGTAGCAGGTCATCATTCTCCGCCTGCGAACAGGACAACGATTAAACCACCACATGAACAAGCACATCTGGCTCGCTCCATCCCCCGCTACCCCTATGGAGAAGCTGAGAAGCTGAGTGCCCCAGAAATGTGGGAGCCGCCAAGAGTTAAGGGTGCGGTTCTGGCCGGGATTACCAAGTTTTTGGGATCAGCTATACGGACCAATGGGGGTGCTCCGGACCATGGCCTTGTTCGTCATTGGGACTGGGCTCCAAGTGTAATGGCAAATGAGAAGAAGAAGAGAGCTCAGGCCCTGAAAATTCACGTATTCCAAAAAATTATGCCTCTATTAAAAAAAAACGATAAAATTAGCAGAAATTACCTTGATCACTAACTCCATAGACCATTTGATGATGCCATGAATCGGGGACTTCCCATATGGAGTGGGGACCCTGTTGAAGGTTCATAGCGGCCATTGGGATAGCTCCTGTAAACCAAAATTTAAGATAATAAAATATTACATCAGATGTCCTAATTTCTGCATCCTAGTTTTCCCCATAGTCCTGAATATAAAAAAAGGCACATAAAATGAGTCATGGTTTTTATTTTGCTGTCATTTTGTCAATTTTGGCATTATCAACATGACATTTTCACAGTAAAGAGATGGAAAATCAGAGGATATGTATATTTATTTGCATTCACCAGTTTATTGAAGGTGACTTTGAAGGTGAGTAGAGTTGACCTTGAAAGTAAGTAAAATCTACATAATCGCATTGATTCACCCGAAAGCTGAGAAAAGCACCAAAAGTCACCATGAAAGACATCAAAACGTCTTTGGCACAGTCAAAATTAAAGAGGGAGGGAGGGAGGGTGAGAGAACGGAGGATAGAGAGAGAGAGAGAGAGAGAGAGAGAGAGAGAGAGAGAGAGAGAGAGAGAGAGAGAGAGAGAGAGAGC
>JASKDV010194409.1:0-11326 GCA_032466395.1 Aegires albopunctatus
GCATTGATAGGACATTGGAGTTATACGGTCTTTTATGTCATATGTCAGCATTGATAGGACATTGGAGTTATACGGTCTTGAGTCATATGTCGGCATTGATAGGACATTGGAGTTATACGGTCTTGAGTCCTATGTCGGCATTGATAGGACATTGGAGTTATACGGTCTTGAGTCATATGTCGGCATTGATAGGACATTGGAGTTATACGGTCAGCATTGATAGGACATTGGAGTTATACGGTCTTTTATGTCATATATCAGCATTGATAGGACATTGGAGTTATACGGTCTTTTATGTCATATGTCAGCATTGATAGGACATTGGAGTTATACGGTCAGCATTGATAGGACATTGGAGTTATACGGTCTTTTATATTGACAGGCATCAAAATTGTTGAAATTTGAATTCACTTGTGCTGATATTTATTTTGTCTTTTGATGATCAGTCATTAAAATTGGGTTATTGATTACTTTATGTATTTTTATGGTTGCTAGTTGTTGGGTTGTTTTTTTTTAATAACCTTACCTATCCTCCCTTCCCCTTATCCAGGCTTGGTCTTCCATTGTCTACCAACTGATCCCCAACGTTCAACAACTGGAACAGAATTTGTCCAACTTTGCCGAAATCCTTGAAGCGGATGAAGTCCTTCTTTTTGAAAAGGCTACTTTCTTGGTAAGGTTTATGTAAATTTTGATTTTTCACTTGTTCCTTCTGGTTAAAATTTTGTTGTTTATATTACAATTTAGATCTTTTGAAACATGCCGTTCATCAGCAGTCAAAGATCATTTAGGGTACTGAATATCACGTACATGGTAAATGCAGTGAAAGAATTGTTCACTAGTTTTATCTGGAAATGCTCATGGCGCAGCTATCTTGCTATATTATGCTATTCATAGAGTTGGGATGGGAGTAGCATAAAGTGAATGGAAATGTAAATCTTTCTTCTTCCCTTTTTTTTTTTTTAATGTATATTTAATCTCAACATTTTACATTTTGTAGACCTAGGCCCTATTGGCTGGGACACAAGTTACATTTTTACAAAGCTCCCAACTCTATGCAATTATAATTATATATTTGTACGTCATTTGGCTCTTGTACGTGTCAATGATTTTTTCTCAAGATTGTACATTTTTTAAACATACCTAAGTCAGTGGTGATCTCGGTTAAGGATTTTAAACGGCGCTAATTTTTTGATAAAAATGTAGTTGCTACGTGATGATATTTGGGTTTGGTTACCTTCTCTGCAAACCCCCTTCCCCCTCATTTAAGCAATTGTACGGTTTGTTGGTGATTTTTGGTCTTTTTGTCATGATTATATGACTTTTTGGTGTCAATTGTACGCTTTTTTATCGGTTAAGTTTTCCAGCTGTGTTTTGAATGTCTTGTCTTGATTACAAGTCAAGTTTATTGACCACCTCAGAATCCAGCTGTTTCATTTCCTTCATCCTTGTCCAGGTCATTTCTTACTGTGAGAGAAAGCAGCATCCAGACGTTCACCGTTTTGAGAAAATCAGCAATATCATCAAACAGTTCAAACTAAGTTGCAGCAGAATTGGGGCTGCCTTTGAGAGTATGGAAGTTCAAAACTCTTCCTTTGCAGCCTTCATCGAGATGTTCACCCCCAACATGGTAGTGATGGTAGTCATGTCCGATACTTCCATTCGTAAGTCTTTTGCTCAGTATGTCAGATTAAAAAGTACAGTCTGGTCTTTCTAATCCAGACTTCTGTCATTTGAATCCCTCTGTAATCGAGCGATTTTCTGGGGACAGGTTTTTTTAAAATCATTACTTAGTGTTCCCTAATCCGTAAAATTCTGTGATCCGAACAAATTGCCGGGAATGAAGGTGTTCGTGTTAGAGAGACCAGACTATACTTTTAAAATTGAATAACTTGGGAGAGGGCACAACATAAACGAAGATAATTGTACTAGTGAAGGTTCAACACACTGAAGTTTTGTCAGATAACAGCATTAAACATTCTAGTTCAATTATTTTACGATTGCACAGAAAACTGTTAAGGTACTGCTTTTTTTTAACGAAATACTAATTTGAGCTTATATTTATAAAAACATTCAACTTTCTTTTTATGCAATTGTTCAAAATATCAACACAGCCCACAAAAAGGGGCATTTATATTGCAATGACAGAACTATTCAAAGGTAGGATGTTATCTCGTTTTGATTTGATCTTCACTGTAGTTATGCTCAAAATGGCCGCCATTTCACTCAAAGCTAACAGGCCAGCCATTATGTGTCCAGATTGTTTTAAAAATTTGTACTCGCACTATTTGTTATTTTGCTCCTAGCCATTTACAAATATCATATTATTTTCTTTTCCAAATAAATCTTCAGAAAATTGTCCTTTCAAATAACACGTTGGTTTTCTGATTCCCTTCATCCGATGTTTTATCGTATTTTGAATGTGTGTGCTTTTTTATCAGACTCCATGTATATTTCTGATGTTGTTATTCTACGAATTTTAATTGAATTTCATTGGTGAAGAAGTTTAAGGCCAGAAGCAATTTAAACAATGTCCAACATAGCAAATGATATTACTAACTACACGGGGCGTCTGATTGGAAATCTAACATTAGGACAAATATGTTTTTCATTTTACTTTTTAAAGGGAAAGGATTGGTTGTTTAAAGGGAAAGGATTGGTTGTTTAAAGGGAAAGGATTGGTTGTTTAAAGGGAAAGGATTGGTTGTTTCCCTTGATATGCTGGGTAGAAGACTGTATTTAGAAGCTTATAGTGATAGCTTTTCAATGTGGCATCTGCAAAGTTTGTAAATCATGATTTTGTTTTATAATGTCATCATAGGAAATAACAATCATTTTCTCTGTGATATTAGTTATTTAGTTTTAGATACATGTATTTTTAAAATCATGTTTTGATCCAATAATATTTTTATTTTTCTCTGCGTATTCATGTATTTTATATAAAAAGTATAGAAATGTAAACTAAATATATGCCCTTTTTGTGTCTTTAAATGTCATGGGTTTTTTTAAAAGAATAGACCTGTACAAGATCTCTGTGAAGGGACAACAAAGATTATTATTAATAATCATGTTACTTTTCATGACATCCATTCATTTCATCCTTTCCGCACCACAAGGTGCTTAAGGCTGTTACTAGGGATTGCCACTGATTTCTGTCTGCTGCTGTTCGGTATGCAGTCTTCTTTGTTTTCCACCCCCACCCCACCCCCCGGCGTCCATCTTACAGCTTTTGGAGGAATGGAGCCTGTAGGCATCCTGTCGACATGGCCAAGTCACGTCACCTATAGTGTCAATCTCACAGGATTCCCCTTAGGAAAGATTACTATCAAGATTTGCCTTCATTTATTGTTGCGTTGTTTTTATGACTGACACCTGGTGGCGCTTTGAAGCAATGGACACATTTTCCTTGATGCGTTAGTGGATTATTAATTTCTGTTTTCTTTTTTTTAGCAAAACTGTTATTTGTTAAACTTGTTAACCAGAAGAAATAGCTACCTGATTCTTTTCTTTATTTCAACTTTTGACTTTCAGCTGCTGCTGCTACTCAGCTTAATATCAAGAATGCTCGGAAACACTTTGAGAAATTGGAGAGTCTGGTCAATCCCTCTCGCTCCATTGCAGGAAATGCAAGATGAGAGTTTAGCAGGACCCAAAGCTTCATCCTTTGTCACCGGTCATCTCTTTAACTCTAGATTTCATGTTTGGAGGATACCATCCCGTTCATTGTAACCAGGCACAGGATTGCTGATAAGGTTTATAAAATAATTTATTTTCCTTCATTTCATAGCAATTTTTGATGGTAGGTTTTAAGCAAATGACAATCGTACGCAGTGAAGTTTGGTGTAAATGGACTGGGAGGGGTGTTTTAGATTAGTGCAGAAGGTCGGGCATTATCCAATTATGTTGTTTGTTGTTTTATTTTTTATTTTAACTCATAAATTGATATGTTATTTTATGATGGTTTTGCAGGAATATTTTTTTTTTAATTCATTTTGGGGACTAGGGGTTGGGGTTGGGTTTTTTTTTAGGGTGTTAGTATTAACTTTGGTTGTTTTATTTTTTAAACACTCTGTAAGTGGTTTGATTGATGGTGTCCGAGGTGCCAAGTCAGAAGATGGTTACCACGTCTAGAGTAGAAGAGGACTTTTCTCATTTCCCCATTTCCTTTTCCATTGTCTTTCTTTTGGCTCATTTTTATGGCCATCACATGTGAAGTATGACCTCGGTGTGTTTGAAACTTTTTCATTTTATCACTATTTTTGGCAAGTCTTCGTCGTTACCTGCGTTTGAAAATGATTGTATGCTTATTGGATTCAAAGTATTTAAATGGCTGTCTTCATTTGACAATGTTCTCATGACCAAAAGGTGTATTTCAATTATGTCTCTAAATTGTTTTGACATATCGTTAGTGTTCTTCTCTTAACTATAACTTTGTCTACATATGGTCTTCAATTCCCTCATCCAAACAAATTGACGGGAACGGAGGTGTTAGGATTAGAGAGACCAGACTAATTTCTTTTGCATTTAGGCCACATTACGAAGGTTTCCAGCCTTTAAACGGGTGTAACTTTCAATTATCAGACCAACTGTTACAAAATCAAAGGGTAAAAAGACTAACTTCTTGCAAACTTTGAGTTAAGCGAAATATAATCATCCAACTTGGGTATGGTATTGGATGTTTCCAAACTAGCGACAATATTGTCAGCATTATTCCAATTAAAGTGCCAAGCTACGGCTATTGATTAAACTTAAATTTAATTTCATTTAGAAACTTTAATAGCTTTGGGAAAGATTCCCAAATTTGTTTTCATTTATTTTTTGATCGGAATAAAAGAAGGTACTTTTCATCTTTCTCGAAACCATTGAAATAGACTTAGGCCACTGGGGGATGAGCTGACGATATTATGATTTTTTTTTTATCTTAGACAGAATGTCGTGTGTGGTATTATGTACATATAATATATTTGTTTTGGATTTTGTTCGTGCCATGGGACTTTACAATAGATGCTTGCATTTAATATGAAATATTTGAGGTGCACGTGTATAAGTATGGTACGTTGCTTGTCGTGGTCTTCTGGTGTGCACGATGTGCCCATTTTTTGATGCGATGTTTTTGTATCATGGTATGCGGAGTATTGGAGACTGAGCTAGACCTGTAGGCGGACATAGCCACGATTCCAGCAACATGAACAATAAAGTTATATAAGAAATATTCTTCTTACATACAAGTTTGATTGATTCATGTCTCTCTGTCTCTCAAGCAATGCCGATTGATGGTTTTTTTTCCATACTTTGATTGCCGCCAGAGAATCGACAAAAGTGTCTTCAGTTTTCATGACATCTATATGAAGCATTTGATTCGTTTTGGGCTGTAACTTCGTATAATTCTTCCTTTTGCATTTAAAGAAGATGTTGGTCTCAGTCGACCAGTGTTAGTAATAAATACAGCTGAAATGTTGTGGTGTTTGAAGTGCGTTGACCTCTAGGCTGCCGATGTCCGCCAGTCATGTATGCCAGCATACTTGTAGGATTACAATAGGTATTTTTAATAAAGCATGTTCTGCAATTTTTAACTAAGTTTTGCTTCACCATTTCTTTGATCATTTTCTAAACGCTGTCTGTATCTATGAATTGATTGTGTGAAACGTGAATGATGATAAAGATATTATTTTGAATTAATATTTAATACCTCTATTTTTTAATTTTTCCTTGTTCCAATTCCAGACAGTATTGTGTAATATAACATTGCCTGCCTATGATAGAATAAACGTAATCTGACGCCACAGTCCAGGGCGCTGGCCACATTTGGGCTTTATTTCTTGCTGTGCTAGTCACAGTCAATTTTTAGCTGTCCTGGTATCGTTGGTCGTTGTTCTGGCATGCTCCTATCGCCTACATGTCATAGCTGTATTTTTTTTCGCTATAATTTCTTTCTTTTCTTTTTTTTTTTATGGCTGGTAGAAGATTATGTTTGATCTATTTAAAAAAAAGGTTGTTTTTTTTATTTTTTTAATATTTTATTGCCAGGACTTCCTGATATCAGTTTTTAAATCTCGTTCTAGAATGCTAATGACAATTAACGTCTTTAGGGGTTTTTTTTATTCATAGACATTGTAATATAAAATTGTAACCTGTAAGCTTTATGACCGATATTTTTCTGATTTTAAATTGAATTTAAACTCCCAATACTGATCATTGGTTTGAAGTCTTCCATGACTGCATTTTTTGGGGTTTTTGATGTATATTATTATAATGTATGTATTAATGAATTTTGTAAGAAAGAAGATGCTAATATATATTGAGAAAAAAATAAACTAATTTTGATATGAATTTCATTCCTTTCATTTCTTCTTTGCTTTTTTTTTTTTTTTTTTTTTTTTCAAGTTCCTGGTGATTTGTTCTTGTGTTGTTTTGTAATTAATTAATTGATGTGGTTATCTTCTTATTGAAAGAGCGTTTTACATAGTTTGTGACAGGCCGATGCATTCCAAAATGTTTCTCGAACCTCCATGGGGCATACAGAGGTGCGACCTGATGAAAGACGCTTCACTCTAGCATACTGACAAGATCTCCTTCTACCTATGGCCAGGTATCCATTTTACACCTGGGTACGGTGAGGAAATGCATGTAAAGTCTTTCCTGAGAACACAACATTGCACGCAACCGAGATTTAGACCTTGGACCTTTCGTACAGATATCAATTATCATAGAGATGTGTTGTTGTAATGGTCATGGTTAAAATTATTCCTTCTTTAACTTGTGACAAAATTAATTATTGGGATCAGATGTCAGTTTTTGAGATTTCAGCTATGATGTAGGACAAAAGTCACAAAGAGTGGTGACGATATGGGACTTTGAACAGCTTTTCAGGTTCGAATCCAAGTGTAAGAATATGATTTTTGGCCAGACGTATTCCTTGAACCGGAAAGTGTACTAGTGTGGAACTGCTAACCCTGATCCAAAAGAAGGTATGCCATTGACACTGAAAAGTCGTACAATAAAGAAAAGTGTAATATGGGGTTCAATTATCAATTTTGGAATAAAATACTAATTTTGCCAGCCATGTTTTAAACTAGTTTCCCTACTGATGGCGAACCTATGACATGGTGTCAGCTGTGACACGTCACAGGTATTTAGGTGGCACGCCAGGGATTTTAACATCTTATACTTATACATGTACAGTTGGGATATTTACATTATTCCATGTATACGCCAGATCTGCTGATTTTGATACGAGGGTTATTTAAATTTTAAAGGAAGAGGGCTTGCGCAATGAGATCTCTGATTTGTAGCATTGATATGTTCGCATAGAAAATACAATAGTTTTGTGCAAAAATTTTTTTCATTACCCACTTTTGATCCCTGGTCATCAGAAAGTGACCCGCCAATGGTGGAATTCGTGACACGCCAATGGTGGAATTCGCAACAACAACAAAAAACAATTTTGACACACTACTGGGTCAAAAAGATTCGCCATCACTGCGGCTTACATTATGCAGTCTGTCAATATCATCTTGTGGTTGCCGTCAATGAACTCGAAACAGTAATCCAACTTATTTGAAAAATAAAATATTCATAAAAATTGTCGCAATGCTTTGTCGCATACACAAGAATCGATTGATCATGTATAAGGTATTCAACGTTTGACATTAAATTAATCCCTAAAGCGTGGAAAGGGGCTGATTGTGTATATTTGTGCTACAAGTATCTTGAGAGAGAAAAGGAATCTTAATAATGGTTTTGAATTGTATCTAAATCTAATAATAATTATTATTGTTATACATGTTATATTAATTTCTTATAATAATAATAATAATAATGACAAAAATACAATACAGGCTACACTGTTTTAACAATTTATTAATTACATTTGTTGCTCCATTTATTTCAAACTTGGAATGTATCTGACCAAAATCATAACAGTTGCTAATTTCTTAATTAATCTACGTACATGTATGTGTGATATTTTTCGGATTTCCCTACGAATTGCCAACCCCGGTAAACTACAATACAAAACTATAATAAATCAATACGTTACGTCATTTGGAGATTAATTTAAGGGCTCAGTCCACCACAAGGGTTATCTCAGAGTCCATGAAAAAGTAAGATGATAAGCGAGGGAAAAGATCAAAGCAGAAGTAGAAGAAATAGATTTTAGAAAAGGGAAAAAAAGTTGCTAAGGAGGAAAAGAATCACTTCAAGTATTAAGTACAATATATATAATAATAATAATAAAGATAACGAAATGGAAAGATGATTTACAGAAGAAAAAAATCATCTCTTAAAAACACAAAACCTAAATAATGATAGCCTTCAAGCAAGCCCCCAAAAATGCACCGCAAAGACCACTCAGGATTTTCTTAACGCCTTTAGTGTACGCAAGTACTCGGCCCTCTTATTAGCAAGTGACCCCGATAGTATTTTTAAGTCGAGCAATGCACATAAATGGGGATGGCCACCAGCTATTTGACTCCCTCCCTTTCCAGCAAAACCCTCCTCTGAGGGGACAAAAGAGCCTGATAGACAGAAGATAGAGGACAAATGGGAGGGAAAGTCCCGTGCCCTTGGTCGCCGCTTACGACCCTCACATGGGGAGAATTCGTTGGCCCTATACTTTACCCCCTGGAACAACACGGAGAATAAATCAATATATATGTATATAAAAGAAAAACGAATTGCTTTATAGTGATAATTAAGGTCTCATCTATGAACTTTCATCATCATCATTATTATGTAATATCATGATCATCAACAGTGGCTTGCATCATTTAGTACGTTGCCGACCATTCGTACTGGTATCCATAATTTGTCTATGTTCATGATGAATAGTTCCAATGTTGTGAGTCGTTCTTTGGCACCCTCTTGATCACGAGAGTGTCTTTATTCTTGCTCAAGATGGTGTATTTGCTCTTGCTCACGAAAGTGCTCTTGCTCATGAGAGTGTTTTAGTTCTTTCTCATGGGAGTGTCTTTGCTCTTTCTCATGAGAGTATCTTTGCTCTTGCTCATAAGAGTGTCATTGCCCTTACTCATAATCATAAGAGTGTCCTTATATTTGCTCATGAGAGTCTCCTTGTTCTTTCTCATGAGAGTGTCCTTGTTCTTTCTCATGGAGTGTCTTTGTTCTTGCTCATGAGATTGTCTTTGTTCTTGCTCTTGAGAGTGTCTTTGCTTTTGCTCTTGAGAGTGTCTTTATTTGTTCTTGCTCATGAGAGTGTCTTTGTTCTTGCTCATGAGATTGTTTTTGTTTTTGCTCATGAGATTGTCTTTGTTCTTGCTCATGAGATTGTCTTTGTTCTTGCTCATGAGAGTGTCTTTGTTCTTGCTCATGAGAGTGTCTTTGTTCTTGCTCATGAGATTGTCTTTGTTCTTGCTCATGAGATTGTCTTTGCTCTTGCTCATGAGATTGTCTTTGTTCTTGCTCATGAGAGTGTCTTTGTTCTTGCTCATGAGATTGTCTTTGCTCTTGCTCATGAGAGTGTCTTTGTTCTTGCTCATGAGATTGTCTTTGTTTTTGCTCATAAGTGTGTCTTTGTTCTTGCTCATGAGAGTGTCTTTGTTCTTGCTCATGAGTGTGTCTAAGAGGGTCTTTGCTCTTGCTCATGAGAAAGTCTTCGTTCTTGCTCATGAAAGTGTCTTTGTTCTTGCTCATAAGAGTGTCTTTGCTCTTGCTCATGAGAGTGTCTTTGCTCTTGCTCATGGGAGTGTCTAAGAGCGTCTTTGCTCTTGCTCATGAGAGTGTCTTTGCTCTTGCTCATGAGAGTGTCTTTATTCTTGTTCATGAGAGTGTCTTTGTTCTTGCTCATAAGAGTGTCTTTGCTCTTGCTCATAAGAGTGTCTTTGTTCTTGCTCATAAGAGTGCCTTTGTTCTTGCTCATAAGAGTGTCTTTGTTCTTGCTCATAAGAGTGTCTTTGTTCTTGCTCATAAGAGTGTCTTTGTTCTTGCTCATGAGTCTAATAAGGCTGTCGTGGAAAACCCTGACATTACTAAAGTAATTAAAGTGGGTATGAATCAATACAAAACGAAACAAACATACAGCATCTGGGCTTAGTAATATTAACGTCCATCACGGATGTGCACCGTCCCATGATGCAATTCTTGTGTAAGGAGGTCGATTTGAAGACGACGTCCGGGAGTAGTCGGAATCTTGGCGTTTATCACTGTTAGAACGTTGATGCTGTCGATTTCGTTGGTCGGGTGATGGCGAATGGATGAGAATTGGTGGACCGGATCTGGATGAAGCCCGTTTGGATAGCTGATGCTGGTGTGAGTTGCTGCTGCTGGTGATGGTGCTGCCTTGCTTGGGTTGTCTGCTGCTGCTTCGTTGTGGATCTACTGGAGTCGATTTTCTCGACCCGTGACCATTTGTCTCGATTCCATCAATATTAGTTTTAGAGATCTGTGGAAAGTTTGGTGGCGCCACATTCGGGGAGACCCCTTCGTCGTACTCGATGGTGGGTTGTCGAGACTGGGAAGTACCGAGTCCTTTGTTGCTCGAGCCCGATCCCACGAGGAAGTTGTAATTTTGAATATTCGGAGTCGGTGGCCGAGGTGATCCCGTGGAATCGAAATCTCGACCCGGCGTTAAAGGTTGGTCGTCCCCGTACAAACTGGGGGAAAGCGCGATGTAATGATCGCTTAAATCGTCATCGTCAGCACCATCACTACCTTCGTCGTCATCGTCATCGTCATCATCCGGTGTCGTATTGAATTCGTATCCATCACGACCTCTCAAACTTCGACCTCCACGCGAGGTGGTGGTCGTGCTGGTTTCCGTAGGACAAGTGGAACGAGAAGGAAACGTATAGTTCTCTGGCAGAACATGACGAGGTGTGCTGGGGGCGATGAGTGGAGGAGCGACATTCCTGTTGTTCGTGCACGCCCCATAGATTTGGATGTGTCCTTCTAAAGATTCTTGAGATGAATGAAGAAGATTTCCCGAATGACTGAAAGAGCCGCACGCTTCGATTCGTTTTCGCCTTTTTGAGTAAACAAGCGTGATTTTGGTGGATTTTGAGCTTGACCGTACGAAATAAGCTTTGGGTTGGCTTTGAGAACCTTCTTGTTGAAGTAATGCCAAGACTGCATGGGGCAGATTGTAAGGCATTCTAGACGCTTGACCTTGGCAGGCTGTGGATGGAGTTCAAGGTCATGAGTTAAGGGTTACGGTTTTTTCTGTCAGTTTCCTATTATGATTAGAAATTTTAATAATACTAATAATAATATCATAATAAATGTATCATAATAATAGTATAATAATAATAATAATAATAATAATAATAATAATAATAATAATAATAATAATAATAATAATAATAATAATAAT